>JAHBCN010008022.1:0-40471 GCA_019359885.1 Listronotus oregonensis
CGTCACCAAATTAATTTTGCAAGTAAAGATGAATTGACGGGTATACCAATGGATGAAAAACCAACCAAGTGATTGAAATATCCATCTATGGAAACAAACGGGAAGGAGGTGGAAATACCGGATAACATATTACAATGCAACACTGAATTATGGAGATGCGAGGAAGGGTAATACAGCCCAAGAACATAAATTTGGACAATGAATGTTCACAAAAGTCCATAAGTTTCTATAAAATTAGCTCTAGACTTGTTAAATATCATGTACAACAAGCTGACTGTCTGTGGTCATAGGAAAACACCAAGCAGATGATTTTCCAAAAAAAGCTCGAACAATAGGAAAAAAGTAGTAACAAAGCCATTCTGCATCATTTCATACGGATAGACTGCTAAATCCCGTAGCTGATAAAAACGGCCGGAGTTTTTGCTTTCAATTCGAATATATCGTGATTTATACGGACCTCGTGAAATGTCATGCAGTAAAATAGGTCTTGAGGTCGTTGTTTTAATGTAGACATGTGAAATAAACCGCCATTGTTTCTGTGGATGGATCGGTGACACGACACATAAAAACGGTTGTTAGATTTAGCGGCATGAAGGCCGGTAAAAGATCGAAAATTACCGTCTTTATTTCTGTACAAGTACAAAAACATTATTGTGAATTATGTTAATTAAATAATAAATTTGATTTTTTTAAACGCTGCTATTTACGTCGAGGTTGCGTGCTTTAATGGTTAATCACTTCATTAAATAATTGTTAATTAACATAAGTATCTATGTTATGCGTGATCAGTGGCGTAACGGTGAGACTGCTATTAAAAAATTTATAAGACAATCCAAAAATCAGTTCGTTGTTTTTTTTTAGCTTATGTTTAAAGGGATCGATTTTACGTTTGAGGGTGCAATAGTCTTCCGCTAATATGTTTTGGATCCATTTTTCACTATACCGTTTAACCATTTGAGCAACATGCTGGTGAAATCTTTCGCCACGCTCGTTAGAAACTTGCACCTTACTGATTGGGCAGAATTCCAATGGAAATGAAGAGAAAGCACCTTAAATGATCCAATATTACAACCGAACGTAATATTTAATAAGTTATTCAACTAAATCTAGGTGGTCCTCCAATTTCTTGATACCTAGAAAGTTGCTAAATGCACATTTGCAGGCAGTCCATGCACTATTTTCCTTTGTCCAAGGTTTAAATTCACAATTTTCGTCTTTAGACTGTTCTCGTATTTCGGGAAGAAGTCCCTGGGAGCCGTCTAGATTTACTACCGGGGGCAGCGCAGCCTTTTGGGCTTTTTGTCCCTAATCTCCCGTTATCTTTTATACCAATCCTCCCATTAGTCTGGTTTCCTTCTACAAGTCTGTATAATACCGAGACTGGTTGGTTGATATATTCCTAAATGATGCCTGTCTTTTGTGATTCAACGCTTCACGTTCGCACAGCATATGGTAGGCTGTTCTTCCCCTCGTCGCACATTCTGCAACTTGGGTCCCCATGGAGGTTATTGTGTCCTGTTAGCAGCCCAACTGTTACGCAAAGTCTTTTTCTATACTTTGTCTGAGTAGTTCTTTTTTCGTTTTTTGGATGGGCCTAATTATCTAAAGCCTTTTCCATGTCTTATTCTACTGAGGTGTGGATGATCTCTGTCTCGCTAGCTTATCCGCTTGTTCGTTGCCTTTCTATTCCCGAATGTCCTAGAACCCACGGGAGAGTTACCCCTTTGCGTTCTCCCAGGACTTCAGTTTTCTTTGGCATTCAGCTTGGACGTTACCTTGAAGTTTACTAGTGCCCCCAGTGACGCTGGCTGTCTGTTATTACGTTGTTTTATAAGCCCTGTTATTTTCTTTTGCACAGTGCAGTAAAGCATATATTTCCGTTTGAAATACTGTACTGCGTGTTCCCAATGGAATGGAGAATTGTGAATTTCTCATTTACTGTACACGCCCGCTCCAGTTCCCTGCTCGGTCTTGGAACCATTTGTGTACCAGATGATGTCTCCAACCCATGCCGGGGAGATGGGGTTGCTGCCACTCACTTTCATCTAGATCTTTTACCTCGAAGTTTTAGTTAAATGAGTATTGGGGAATCATCTGGTCTGTCCTCACGTATAGGATTTTGTCGCCAACCTGACCTTTTTATGTTGTTATGTCCCAAACCAGTTAGTTTTTGTTGCACGGAAAGTAGCCCGTTCTTGCCTCTCCCATCGTTTTAGCAGAGCCCAATGAAAATTCTTTCTTTAAGCTTTGCCTTACCTCTTAAATCAAGAAAAGCTTTTCCTTTTTAATTAAAGTTTTAACAAACATTCTGGTCCTACCATCTTCTTATTTAAACCTTCTTGGGCTAATTTGTCCAGTTCAGTCATTCCTTTTAGAGTCCTCTCAGTCAATAGCTATTTTATACCTGATTAGGTCCTCTTGAACATTAAGGATGATAGTTATTATTATTTTGAACATTCTTTTACATAGATAAATATAATATTCATACGTTTTATCTTATAAAAAACGTAAATATTGATACTTTTGATTTATTTATGTGAAACCGTACAATGTATATCTTAAATTCTACTGGAATCTGAAACAAACATGATTTTTGGTGGGGAAAATATCAAAATAATAATAATAGGATTTTTTTCTTTAAATCTATATCGACAATTAATAATTTTCTTTTTGTAAAATTTAATGACAATCTATGGAAAAAAATGTGTGAAATACAGATGGCCGGAACATGACAAAACTATAGGTATTTCCGGTTACGAGACCTTAAAAAAGTGAATTATCTCATACTATTATGCACTGTATTTCTTAGAAAAAACAATTGTGTTATGGTCTTAAGGTGTTTTTAGTTTATAGAAATATATATTAGAATTATTTGATTTAGTTAAAATCGTATTTTTATTCGGAGTGTTTGTAACAGTGGTAAAGACTAATGAAATCAACTTTTTTTTGCAGGTGAGTTATGAGCAATCATTCTTAACCAGATGTGAAGTTCTGGTAAGTAGTAAAAATATCCGTTAAATTATTTTGTTTTATTTTTTTATAGAAAATTTTATTTTATTGCTTTAGCTATGACTCTGCATTTTTATATTATTTAGAAAAATATTTGTTTATATGTTGTATAGTTTTGTGACAGATTCATGTTTTAATAAGTTCTTGTTGGGTTTACTTGCCTGGAAAATTTCTAGAGAATGGGACCATTTTCGTTCTGGACCCGGGGTATAGCGACTGAGTGTGCTTAGCCCTATTGGCCCCTAGGACTATCAGAGCGCCTGAAATAGAAAAAAATAAAAAAAAATAAAAAAAAAATTCAAACAATTATCTACGTTTTGTTGGGAAGTCTGCCACCGGTATTAAGCTTAACTTAAATGAAAATAAAATAGAAATTAAAATTATTTTTTTATTGGTATACAATTTGGAAGATTTGAGAACTTTTTTTAATGTTTCTAATTCTATAAAACTTTTCAGGCAAGTTTAACCCAACAAAAACTTTTAAAATATTTGTTAAAGAAAAAAAATACGAAATTTTAAATATGCACAAATGAAGCTCTCCATTTTCTGGACCAAACCGATGTTTTTGATCGTACTCTTAAAATTCTGGTCCTCAATTTTAAGGGAATCAAAGCCGAAATTAAATGTAGTGAAGGGAATAAGGTTATGATTTAAAATTCGAAATGCTAAAATGTCTTTAAATTGAAAAAAAAAAAAGCTCTTTCAATGGACTTTATCTTTTCCACAAGTTAAAGAAAACTTGAAAGAATGGAATTGGAATTTTGTAAATGTGTATAAAAGAGAATATTTTTTAAACACTATAATAATTTTTTGTCCTTTTGGAGAAATTTTCTTACTATTATATCAAATCCAAAATTATTTTTTGCCCAATAAAAATGTGTCTTATCAATTTTATGTACCCAAAATAACAGTTTGTATCCTAAATAAATAAATAATAACCGCTAATTATGCCCAAAAATTGTTTCCATGCTTAAAATAATAACTGTTCCAAAATAGTAGATCTGTCGCCAGATGAATTATATATCCTGTCACCATAACATCCTTTAATTTGGTTAGTTCTGTAATATATTGTTTCGTCATTAATATAATTTTTTGGTGATTTCACATACATTTACAGATAATTGTTTTCAAATAGTTTGTCTGTGACAAGTTGGTAGACAGAGTTATGGTTTTGAGAACATACCAGTTTATGGAATAAGTAAAAATTAATAATTTGATGACTGATTAAGTCACACTAAATATAAAATTAATAGAAGTATTGTAGGTACTGTGAAATAAAAATGCGCTAAATAAAAATAATATTATTAAAATGTTTTTGATCGTACTCTTAAAATTCTGGTCCTCAATTTTAAGGGAATCAAAGCCGAAATTAAATGTAGTGAAGGGAATAAGGTTATGATTTAAAATTCGAAATGCTAAAATGTCTTTTTAAATTCGAAAAAAAAACAAGCTCTTTCAATGGACTTTTATCTTTTCCACAAGTTAAAAAAAAAATTGAAAGAATGGAATTGGAATTTTGTAAATGGGTGTATAAAAGAGAATATTTTTTTTAAACACTATAATAATTTTTTGTCCTGTGGAGAAATTTTCTTACTATTATATCAAATCCAAAATTATTTTTTTATGCCCAATAAAAATGTGTTTTATCAATTTTATGTGCCCAAAATAACAGTTTGTATTCTAAATGAATAAATAATAACCGCTAATTATGCCCAAAAATTGTTTCCATGCTTAAAATAATAACTGTTCCCAAAATAGTAGATCTGTCTCCAGATGAATTATATATCCTGTCACCATAGCATCCTTTAATTTGGTTAGTTCTGGTAATATATTGTTTCGTCATTAATATAATTTTTTGGTGATTTCACATACATTTACAGATAATTGTTTTCAAATAGTTTGTCTGTGACAAGTTGGTGCCAGAGTTATGGTTTTGAGAACATACCAGTTTATGGAATAAATAAAAAGTGAATAATTTGATGACTGATTAAGTCACACTAAATATAAAATTAATAGAAGTATTGTAGGTACTGTGAAATAAAAATGCGCTAAATAAAAATAATATTATTAAAATGTTTTTGATCGTACTCTTAAAATTCTGGTCCTCAATTTTAAGGAATCAAAGCCGAAATTAAATGTAGTGAAGGGAATAAGGTTATGATTTAAAATTCGAAATGCTAAAATGTCTTTAAATTCGAAAAAAACCAAGCCCGTGCAATGGACTTTTTTCTTTTCTACAAGTTAAAAAAAATGAAAGAATGGAATTGGAATTTTGTAAATGGGTGTATAAAAGGGAATATTTTTTAAACATTATAATAATTTTTTTGTCCTTTGGAGAAATTTTCTTACCATTATATCAAATCAAAAATTTATTTTTTTATGCCCAATAAAAATGTGTCTTATCAATTTTATGTACCCAAAATAAGAGTTTGTATTCTAAATAAGTAAATAATAACCGCTAATTATGCCCAAAATTGTTTCCATGCTTAAAATAATAACTGTTCCCAAAATAGTAGATCTGTCACCAGATGAATTATATATCCTGTCACCATAGAACCTTTAATTTGGTTAGTTCTGGATATATTGTTTCGTCATTAATATAATTTTGGTGATTTCACATACATTTACAGATAATTGTTTTAAATAGTTTGTTTTGACAAGTTTGACAGAGTTATGGTTTTGAGAACATACCAGTTTATGGAATAAGTAAAAAGTGAATAATTTGGTGACTGATTAAGTCAAACTAAATATAAAATTAATAGAAATATTAGGTACTGTGAAATAAAAATGGGCTAAATAAAAATAATATTATTTCTCATTTGTTTTTTTATTCTATGATAGATGATGCAATTATCATTAGGACACATGTCCTTTAAAAAAAATATCATTAAAAATTTTATAGAGGCCATGCAACTGTGAATACAGACTGCCCAAATTGGGGTTTTTTTAAGTTTCCTTGCCTATTTCATTTGTTGAACTCACACAGTCACGCGAAATCGAAATGCAGTAGCAATCAATTTGTTTTCTAAAAATATTTTGTAATAATTTTCATTGATTAAGGGTTTTTTTTAATATTTACACTATACACCAGTATGGGTAATTCATTCCGCAAGGATTTAGATCTAAGGTCTTATTCTTATGTCGGCCACTCACGCGGGTCTACCGGAGAGGTCGATCTGTGCGATGTGCCTGCGCAGGTAGGCTTGAGCGTGTATGGAAAGAGACCTGTATAGAAGGCTGGAGCAAGATCAAAAATTATTTCTTTTGAGTGACTTTGTATGGTGAACTAAATACTTTTCCGGAATACCAGATCGTCCCATACACGCAACGACATGCCGTTGACCTGCCCAGGCACAGCTGTAGACCGTAGCGTGAGTAGTCGGCATTACGGTTTTTTAACACATAAGAAAATGCTTGTTTAAAGCAGGCACAATTCAAGTATAAAGAAACCAATGTTGGCTATTCATACATATCAGTGACGTCTAAGTCCCGGTCCCTAAAATTGTGCCAGTCGCCGAGAAAAAATGTTGGTTAATTTTAAAATCAACAAAATCAGTATGACACATGTTAGCCACAGTCACGTCAGTCTAGTTTAAAATCCGGTTAGTTCTAACTTATATTAGTGCCGACGATTTTTCACTTTTGACTGAGCCTGGGACCGGTATTTTGCTCTGGAAAGGTATAGTTTGTCTCAAAGTATACCGTGTTAGCTCTTTGCCTTCATTTATGGATTATACCTGCCGACAAAAAATTAAACTGCGGATCAGTATGTATTAAAGGACAGAACATTAGGGACGGACTCTATTAATATAAAGATTTTATAATTTATTGTTTATTTGGGTAGGGATAATCTTAAAATTACTTAAAAATTAAATATATGCAAAGTTTTAATAAATGTTTAACTATATTATCAGTACATATTTACATTTTCAATCTAAATATGTAAATCTAATTCTGTTTTATTAGAGCCCAGCATTGAGATTAATTACAATAGGATTTATGTTGGTTTGTATAGAAATGTAAGAGTCCTCAATTTTTTTAATGGCTGTAGGTACTGAATTTTTCGAGATCTCAACTAGTATGTTAGTAATTACATTTTTTATCAAATTTAAAAACACTGGAACTTAAAGAAGTGTAACATTTTCGCTATGATCTTTAAATTTAGTTGGTTTCACAAATGCTCTATGGGGATAAACATACAGTGATACGGAGGAAGACGAAAGACAATATGCCCAGCCTGTTCAGCCAAATTATCACAAAATAACTTGTTTTTTAATTGCATATGAATTTAGGACTTCCAAAAGTTACGCTTTTTTGTAATTGAATTCAAAAATAAATATAATTTTCCAATAAATATTTCTGGATTTCAAGTTTTTGAACTTGATGAAGCTGGTGCTTTGTGTAGCAGAGGGCTGTGGTAGCTTGCGTTATCCATGACAATAACACTGTTGTTTGGAATATTTTTTAAAAGATAATTTTAAAACCAGTTTTCAAAAAATTCTGCACTTGTATCCTCATGATAATCCAAAAATCCTTAATATTCTTTGCAGACAACAGCAAGCAGTTTGGGACAAATCCGTCTTCTGAACCAGCGTGTATTATGGTAATGCGTTTTCCTTTATTTAAAGGTGCTTTCGTCTGACAATTTTGACTGGAAAAGTGGCGTGGGTATCGAACCATCAAGGTAAATTATAGATCTGTTTTCTAACCTATATCTTTTAATTTCTTGAAGGTAATTAAATCTCCAAGTGCGTAATCTGTGCGATTCCATTACTACTTGTCTTTTGTCTATTTTGCGGTATTTAAATCCCATTTTACAAACAACTCTATGGAGGGTTGCACGGTTAATATTTATATTAGTTTTGTCTTCGTCTAGCTTCTTTTTCAGTTTATCCAAGGTAGAAACAACTCCGCTTTCATAAAGACAACGAATTTTCCTTCTTATTATTATGTCCCTTTTTTTCTTTTGTTCAATTCCTCACTAATAATAATATCCCTTATCAATGATATTGGAGTTTTTGTAAGTAGACAGGTTTCTTTTAAAGCTTCTTGTTTAATTAGTCCTCTACTGATTAAAGTTTCATACACATTTTTCACAACCTGTTTTGCACCTAATGACAAATGATTTCGACGCGACATAGTTATATTCTCGTAAAACAACTTTTTCGAAACGCACAGTAAAAAGGGTTATTTAACACTGCCACTAAAATATTAGCCGAAATATTTATATACCTAATGGTCAATACTCAAGAAATACCTGGCCCACTCCTGCCATTATGAAATAATGGGTTTACCCAATAACAATAGGTAATAAAATCATTAAAGGTTTATTGGGGTATTGTCCGTCAAAAGCCATAGCGATATACTTTGAGACAGACTATACAAGGATTTCACCCGAGAAACAAAGCATTTTTTGCAAATTTTCTTAGCTTTCTGAATCTGACCGCCCCATCTCGCTGGGATGACCGTAAGAGACCCAAATTGGCGATTAGTGAACATCCTAGACATTCCATACCTAAAAAAAAATCGATCGAACGAATATTTTCTTGTTACGTTCAGGTCGAGTTTTCAGAATTTTCGTAGCGAAGTACAAAAATCATTATTCACTAGTGGATAATGTTTTTTTATTATTACTAAAATAACTCATGTATAATGAATAAATAATTTATTCATAGATAAAGTAGCTTAAAAATAAAAAAATCGCCCAACGTGGGGCTCGAACCCACGACCCCGAGATTAAGAGTCTCGTGCTCTACCGACTGAGCTAGCCGGGCTTATATAAAAAATGTGAAAAATCAACTGAAATGTACGTGCGCTCCGCCGATCTGCTAAAAATACCAAAGAAAAGTTGGCGGAACTATTAAACCAGGAAGCAAGAAAATTAAGTGAAAAAGAAGAATTGGTTTCCGTCGTCCCCAAACTTTCCACCCAATGACAAGGTGCTTCTTTGTTGTGATACTTGATAGATAATTCATTTAACAGCGAAGGATGCTGTAAATAATACAGGATTTCTTGGTAAGCAACCAACTTTCAGTAGAAGAATCAAAGGTTCTGAACTAAAAAGCCGTCCAGCTGAAAAATGGTACTTGCCAAAAACGGCGACCTACAATTTAGAATAATTTTTGCGTTTTGTTCTAATATGGACTACTATATATTTTTAAAACGAGAAATAGACAAAGAAATAATATATAGGGTTTTCAAATAAAAAAAAAAAAAACACGTTTGGTCCGAGAAGACGAAACATAGAGAAGCGACAGCATTCATTCCCGCCGAAATCTTTCGAGTGGGGATAGTACGGCCAACTGTCATTTCAACGCGCTTGACGACGAAATTAGTCCGGGTATTCCGTGCATTCAAAAGTGTAATTAGTTTTAGTCCGGTATTCCGTGC
This sequence comes from Listronotus oregonensis, assembly GCA_019359885.1. Lineage (NCBI taxonomy): Eukaryota > Metazoa > Arthropoda > Insecta > Coleoptera > Curculionidae > Listronotus > Listronotus oregonensis. The sequence goes on from JAHBCN010008022.1 coordinate 9,400, forward strand.
ATTCAGAAGTGTATTTTGTCAAATTTATTGTGTTTTTCTGCTATTACATTTCGTTTTTCTTATAAAATATGCCTGGAAATACGTGTGCATATCGTGGGTGTCACTCAAAAGATGGCCAAGGAATTAGTTTGTTTTCGTTTCCGAAGGATCCGATAAGGTAAATATATATATACACGCTTATTATATTATTTAATATTTAGTTGGTTTTTTCAAAATATTTCTTAAAATCATGTATAACGTAGTAGATATTCATATCAATTCTAATCTAATATACCAAGTAAAATGGTCATTGACAGGTCTTTTATGTTAATTTTTTTACTTTTTGTAATAGACCTTTTTGTGATGTAGGGTTCAATTATGGTTAGAGGCCTGTTCACGATTGGACTTGCTACCCAAAATTGCAACTTGCAATAAGAACCATAAAATATGTGAGCTTCACTTTGAGGAAAAGTTCATTTCTAAAGGTTTATCAAGAAAGCTTTTACTTCCCGGGGCACTGCCTACAATATTTCCTAAGAAATTGTTGGAAATGCAATACAACGATAACAATCAGCAGTTATTGGAAGAATCATCTCAGGAACCCCCTAACAAAATTATTGTTTTATCAGGTATAAATAAAATATTAGCTGTAGTATATCTCTAAAAACATCATTATGACCTTAATTAGGTATCTTTTAGGATTTGTTTTATTAGTTATTTTAATTTACTTTCAGATGTTTTAATCAAACCTGCAATAAAATCTAATGTACAGTCTTGTGTGGATATAAATGGTAAGTTTTAATTTTTAAACAAATGAAACAAAAATGACCAAGAGGAGTGATAACTTGGAAAGAAATAATACTTTCAAACTTCCACAATTTTTTATTTTTAAGTTTTATTTATAAAAAAACTCGACATGTTTCGCAACACTGTTGCTTCATCAAAGGAGTTTAAATGATTGATTTTACTATAAACTAAAACTTACAACTAACATGTACACAAATAAGCAGGTAGATATCTACAATGGGAAAAACCTAATTATTATATTTACCTATTAATAAAACAGATTCAATAACGGAGAAGAATTTAATAACATTACCCTTAAATAAAGTTAACTTTCAAAAAGAATTAAATATAATTAAACAAATTGCAGTAAATAATGGATACACTTCCAAAATAATTGATAAAATGTTAAACAAAAAATTATATAAAAAAGCAATAAATCTAGTTTATCCCACCGTAAAAGAACCAAAAAATAATTACAAAGTGATTACATACTTAGGTCATATTAGTAGTAAAATAGGTACTTTTTTAAAAAACTTAAATATAAATGTTGCCTTTAAATCCGTTAATAATTTAGGGAAGTATATTAAAAACAATAAAACCAAAACAAATAAAGGAAAGAAATCGGGTGTTTATAAATTAAAGTGTAATGACTGTCCAAAAATTTACATAGGACAAACGGGTAGGAATTTCGATAAACGTGTTAATGAACATTATTCTAGCTTTGTTAAAAAAAAAAAGATTCTAATTACTCCAACCATTTAATAGAAGAACATTCATTTAATTTTAACTATGATATTCTACATAATGAAAACAAAAGTGTAAAATTAAATTTGCTAGAATCCATGGAAATAAACAAGCTTAAAAATTCCAATATTCTTTTAAACGATCAATTAGACCTAAATTCTTCTCCGTTATTGAATCTGTTTTATTAATAGGTAAATATAATAATTAGGTTTTTCCCATTGTAGATATCTACCTGCTTATTTGTGTACATGTTAGTTGTAAGTTTTAGTTTATAGTAAAATCATTTAAACTCCTTTGATGAAGCAACAGTGTTGCGAAACATGTCGAGTTTTCTTTTTTATAAATAAAACTTAAAAATAAAAAATTGTGGAAGTTTGAAAGTATTATTTCTTTCCAAGTTATCACTCCTCTCGATAATGGACTTCCACCAAGTAAAAGCCGACTCAATACAAGTTAAAAAATGACCAATATTCTTTTTTCATATAGTTGCTGGCCCAAGTAGCTCAAGGGATGTTCCAGAACCACTGGTGTTTTTAGAAAATGATGGTGAGATTGAGCCTCCTTTAACTTCTCCAACATTTGCAACCCAAACCCCTCTCAAACTAAGCTCCAGGTCTCCAAGAAAAGAGAAGCTGAGAAAGGAAATTAAAACTCTGAAAAAAAAACTGGTAAAAAGAAAGTTGTTGGAAGAAGAAAGAGAAGATAACCCTTGTAGCGTGGAAGATTTTTATCGTTTGTGTGACTTCTTTTTGGAAAAAAATTTATCCGAAGTTATAAAGTCACATGTTGCTCTAAAAGGCAAACCAGGAATCTCACATAGATACTCTATGGAGTTAAAACAATTTGCTCTGACCCTGTACTTTTTGAGTCCTCGGGCATATAAATTTCTAAGTTCAATGTTAACTTTACCAACAAGAAGAAGTCTGCAACGAATTACAGAGCGCCTTGTTTGTAGGCCAGGCCTGGAAAATGATGCCATATTTAAGGCTCTTGAAATTAAAACAAAGACCATGTTAGCCCAAGATTCTCATTGTATCTTATGTATTGATGAAATTTCTTTAAAATCTAACCTTGTTTATTGCCCAGGTACTGATGAAATTGTAGGATTTGAAAATTTAGGTGAAAACCAAAAAAACACTACAATATGTAAAAACGCTTTGGTCATAATGGTTAGGGGTTTATATTCTACCTGGAAGCAGCCATTGGCCTTTTTTTTTGTAGGAAGTACACTTAAGGCAAAGGACCTTAAATCCATACTTGAACGCTGTATCTTAAAATTAGTTAATATTGGTTTAAAAGTTGAGGCAATTTCAAGTGATATGGGGTCAAACTTTATTGAGCTTGCTAAATTATTTGGAATTACTTCTGAATCTTCTGAATTTCAAGTAGGAGATCAGAAACTTGTTTATATCTTTGACCCTTGTCATTTAATTAAAGCAACAAGGAATAATTTAATGAAACACTCTTTTCATTTTGATGGAAAAATAACAAGTTGGTCATATATTGAAACTTTTTATAAAGCTGACAAAAAACAATTTTATAGGTGTGCTCCCAAATTAACAAATTCCCATCTATACCCAACTAATTTTGAAAAGATGAGAGTAAGTCTTGCAAGCCAGGTTTTAAGCTACTCAGTGGCCAGTGCCATGAACACTTTTGTAACTTTGGGTGCACTTCCTGCCAGTGCTTTTGGAACGATCGAAGTCATAGAAAAATTTAACAATTTGTTTGATATCTTAAATTCATTTTCATTGAGAAATCCGGCCAAATTTAAAAATGTTTACGATGGATCGCAGTTTCAATTAGAATTTTTTCAATCAACTTTAAATTTTTTAGGTAACCTTAAAATAGTAAATAATAAAAATGAAGATATTTCAAATAAAGTTAAATTTCATAAATGTTGGGCTACTACCATAAATAGTGTTATGATACTGTGGAATAAATTATCCAAATTTGATTTTAAATACTTAAAAACCAGACGCATTAATACAGATTGCCTGGAAAACTTTTTTGGTAGCATTAGACAGCAAAGTGGAAATAATGTTAACCCCACGCCAATCCAGTTCCAAAGAGCGTTCAAAAAACTTTTCTGTCTAAATTATATGCACAGCAATACTATGAATTGTGAAATCGATTTGGATAATTTATTAATGGATATGAAGTCCACAAACATAACTGAAATTGTTAACCAGGAAACAAAATCTAAGGCTGCAATTAGTCTTCCAGATTATAATTATAGAAAAGACAATATTCCTGCACAAAATGCTTTTAGTTATGTTTGTGGATACATTTTAAAAAGAGCTTTAGAGAACCACAAAAACTGCGATGTTTGTAAAAATTACGAAAAGGAGTTTCAGGAACTTAATATGAATTCTCTATTAATACATTTCAAGGCGTTTGATAACAGTACAACATATGGTGGATTGCAATCACCTCCAGAACAATTTATTAAATATCTGTTTGAATTAGAAAAAATATTTAATAGTAATTTTGAGCAAATTTGTATTTGGCAGGGAATTTCTCATAAACTATTGAGTTTAATGAATAGACAATGTTATGAGCATCCCTGCCCCCAATTTCCTTTAGATTATGTTTTAAAGTTATTTATTAGGCTTAAAATTTTTTATACTATCAAATATTCAAATAGGGACCTTAAAATAAATCAAAAAGGTAAAAAAAATGTAAGAAAACTCAAAATTTTATCCCACATTTAGGGATATGTAACTGCATAGTAAAAATGGCTTAAAACTAGGTTGCTTAAACTGATTTAAAAAATTCCTTAAGTAATCTGTGTGCTACAGGGTTTAAAATAAATATTAATTTTTTGATAAAGACTTAATTGCATAAAATGTTGACTGCAATATTTTGAAATACTAAGTTTACTCTTAAAAAGCTTTATTTTTTTAAAAAAACAAAATCTTTGTGGATTAGGCCTACTGGGGACACCACATAAAAAACGAGCCCAACACTGTACCCCAGTGATGGTGTGGAAAGTAGTGCACTGCAATTAAATAACTATGAAACACTAAAGCTGAATTAATAGTTTGACGGACTGTAAACGTAGACGCACTGCAAAAATATGAATTATAGAATGTATGTATTCTTATTTATACATAAACGAACATGAGTTTACATTTATTTGTAAACAAGAATATATACATTCTATAATTGATATTTTTGCAGTGGGTCTACGTTTACAGTCCGTCAAACTATAAATTCAGCTTTAGGGTAATCTTGCTCCCAATTTTTACTTAAATATTTTGGAAATTAAGGTTTTACACATTAATGCCCGTATACACCAAAGGCAAATTTCTTAAATTAACTTTTTAATTTTGATTAGGAGAGTTAGACTGTGAAAAATAGCATGCTATTTGTCACAGTCAAAACAACGTTTAGTTAAACCAGATTAAAATATTATAGTGGATACGGCTATAAGCGTTGTTAAGGCCAACGTCTAAAATTATTACTCGAATTAAATTGATAGTATTAAAAATTAGCAAATACTTTTACTTACTGGATCGTTCTAAATGTTGAGATTTAAAAGCCACAGCCTGCATAATGTTTTTGTATGTATGTTTTAAAGGTTTGTATTTGAATGTTTAAGTTTTGTTTAATATATTATTTTTTTACGAGAATGTGTTTTATTATCTTAACTAAAAAATAGCAATATAAAAAATCTAGCCATTTGTTCAGGGCACGGCACCTTTTAAAAAAATTGTATATGGGCCTGACATAAAATTTTATATCTTTTATTTATTTTTAAATTAAAATATTATTAGATTGTGTTTTTCTGACCGTAAAGCCAAGCTTTTTGTACCTGGCACGTTTTTTAAAAGTAACCCAACCCAAAATTGTATAGCTTTTATTTATCTACAAAGTAAACTACTTTTATTAGCGTGCGACATTAATTATTTTTTATTTTTCTTTCATGTACCGTCGTGCTGAAATACAATTTTTTTTTTGTTTGTGTAGTGACTTAACTAGCCATATTTGTTAAAGACCATATTTAATTTTAACATTTTTGCTTAAATTTAAATCAATTATTAGTTTTAGAACATATTTGTTTGTATTAAAAAATAATATTCAAAATTTTTTACAGTGTACGACGTATTTTACGAGTCACTTGAATTTTTCTCAGTGTAAGTGACCGGCTATCTGTCTAATGAGAGAAATTCAAGGTCACAAAACTTTGCCCCATAACATCAAAGGTGCCGACACGTTCTGTCGCTTCTCTATGTTTCGTCTTCTCTGGGTGGAATAAGACCTTTCTTTTTAAAACAGGAAAAAAAGTCCCTAGTATGAAAATTGAACGAGTTATAATAAAAATAAGGTCGGTCCCTACTTTTTCTACGAAAAAATCAGTGAAAACGACCCCTTAATTACCGTCCCAAATAAAATTAATATTTACCTTTCTGCGATTTTTTTAATATCTGTATTATCAATTCATCCTGGAAGTTTTATCAATTTAAAACGCTTAGTTTTAAAAAATTGGAGCTTAAAGTGAAAACGATTTTCAGCAGTTTTGTAAAAAAAGTACCAAAGTACCAAATTGTAGCTTTTTGATTACAAAGATCCGCACACTACACTTTAATATAGTCCAAGAGGTATATCATGGCCTCTTGAAGCTTATTTAAATAAACTATTTCTTGACGCCATTTTAAGAGCAAATGTCACATTGTGACATATGGTTAAAAAGAAAATTTTAAGGCAGACCTGATACTCTAAAAAACGTACCGGGTGGTATTAAAAACAAGTACGTTTTAATTACTTCCGGTTAAACCGAAAGTCGCAAAAATAAATTAATAATCCCGAAAAGGGGCAACTATTTTTTATTTTAAAGTAAGCAAGAAATGAAAATAAGAAAGCAATCAGTTGTTACATTTGAAAACACTACATGAAATGGTAGTAATACAAATTAAAAAATTAACATGGTCAAACACTTTTTCAAGTAACATTTAAACTAACTTTAAGAAAAAAGATTAAAGGTCCTTTTATCGAGATTAATTTAATTTTAACAACCCTTAAAAATATTTAGATAAAAGCTGAAGGGAAAAAGACTTCAAGTGAAAGTTTAAAAACACAAGCTGACAAATTTATATTGACCTGTTAAAAGCTGAGGTCAATAACCGATAAACAGCCTTTTTTCAGGATTAATATATTTAAACGGTATTTTTATACTACACGTACTGAAATATGTAGATTTAAAGGTGTTAAATGTTTTATCTCGATTTAAGCATAATAAATGTGTTTTTCTACTTTCAAAGTAAACTTTGTTTGTTTTAGGAAAAAATATCTGTCTGATATATAAAAGTATTTTTAGATTTATTTTCCTTTTATATTTTTACTTAACAATGGGGAGTAAATGATGGAATAAATTTAACTTAAAATAAAGCAAAGTCAGTAAAAATAATACTTCGACCCGCCGATATCTATTTTTCAAGACTATTGACAACGCGAGACAATATTTGTTTCATTCTCGATTTTATCCAATTTCAAAAATAGAATCTCGATCTCGAAATGATTCAACTGGGGCAGCACATACACAAGTCCCATTTTTTAAGTTTTTACTTGTGACGGTATTCCAAAATATATGTAATTTATTTCATGTTATATGGAAGAGCAAAATTATCGTTTTTTTAGTTTCTTTGGCATTTTAGAGTCTTTAAAATATGAAAAACATATTTATTTAAAAACATAATATCTGTGTGTGTGTGTGTGTGTGTGTGTTTCTCTGTTAATTTTTTCTTTCACGATAACAAGAGAATGCGAATCAATAATTAAACCAAGTTTGACAAAAAAGTGTTTGAATTAATCTACAGGTTTGATATATTTATTGGTTGGGAGAGTGCCTGAATTGTAAAAAACTTGTGAACTATGGCCGTTATACGTTAATGATATTTATTAGTTGACAAATATATATTTTTTAAATCATTTTAAAAGAAGCACCGGTAACATATCGAACCCAATTCGACATAAAAAATTGGTTAAGTCAAGATTTCAATCTGACAGATTGTGTAAGCATGGGTATACGCAAACGTGGTGTTTTAAATGTTAAGATGTTAAAAATAATCGTATTAGAAACACACGATCACCGAATTGAACCAAATGATATTTTAACAGATGCTATATTTTACTGGTGTCCTTTTTGACAGAAAAATATTTTTACAAACGTCATTTTTGAGAGATGTTATTATTTTTGGAATTTGTTGTATTTTCGAAGGGCCATTCCTCTATAGATTTGGTAACTACTGGGGTAATCATTTAAACAAGAGTAACGATTCGGAAACCAAAATGTTATGTTTGCCAAAACAAAATTTTTGCTAAAGGAAACTAAACCTAAATTTATTCAATTAAAAATAAGGGATGCAGAAATGAGGGAGAACATAGTATTTACTTTACTTTTTATTATTTTTTTAATGACAAATTAAGTTATATTTAATAGAGGTATCTTCCGGCTTGTGGGCCGTGGTCTGGGAATTTTCTTTTCAAATCTTTTGGCCACATCTGCGGTGGCCATCTTTAGTGGTGCGGCTGTCGTACTCGAAGTGAGCGGCGCGGTGGTTCACTGACGACCGCGCCACTCACTTGAGTACGACAGCCGCACCACTAAGATGGCCACCGCAGATGTGGCCGAAACCTCTGAAATGAAAATTCCCAGACCACGACCCACAAGCCCGGAAAATGCCTCTATTAGAATTGACTCCGGCCGTGAAAGCCTACATTCCTTCATAAGTTATATTAAGTTTCCATAGTATATGATTTTTTTGAGGGTGATCTTAAAAACACTCATCCTAATAATAAAGACACAAATTTACTGTTTTGTAACTATTTTTGTTTTTTTAACATAATCTCTTTTTAAATCACCGCAGTGGGGCCAACGATGTTCCAAAGTCATATTCTTCTTCCTAAAATATTTTTTCGCCAAAATACCCTTCTACAGCAGCAATTAATTCTTCAGATCATATTAGGGCTAACTTTGGTGCAGGGCCGTATCTAGGTATGGCCGCGCCCTTGGCAAGCTTTAACATTTGCGCCCCCCACAAACACCAGGGGATTTAGGAAAAATGGAATACCCCCCAACAAAACAAGGATTCCGGGGTTATTCCCGGAAATTTTACAAAATTAAAGTGCGAAGTTGTAGGTTTTTTGAACCGATACTTTCGTTTTTTTAAAATACCAATTTTGAGCGAAATTTTTGTCAAATTCTATAGGTATTTTCTTTATATAAAAATATTAGCCTACCATTTGACAGAGACAGGATTCACATAAAACAACTGTTTGTATCTGACTAAAAGAAGTGGAATGTAAATTAACTATACATCCTTATTTGCGGATGATTAAACTTAGAATAAATTTTCTCAACAATAAAATCGTAGTGCCTAGCAGGTCTACTAAAACGTAACATTTATACTTTAATAAATTAAATAATATGCAACAAAAAAAAATAGTGCTGCCCCAATGTATAAAATACCAATTTATCCGCAGCCTAAATATTAAAAAATTTAAAGAGTTACACTTGCGTAGGTATTAGAAATTGATATTTTAATAATTATATCTTTTTAGCTTACCCCGTGTTGCACAAAGTTAATCAAGGTATTAGAATGTTTAAAGAACCTTATGTCAGTTTATTAATGGTTTTAGTAGGCAACCTGTCAAAATCTGACATTTCGTTAACCATTCAAAGTACTAATCACGCTTTCTGCAACCGGGTAATAATATATTAAAAATAATTCAGTTAAAAAAATATTAAATTGTTCTGTTGTAATCTATTTAATTTGATTAATTTTGTCATAAAAAAATAATAATCATATGACTACGGTACTGACAACTGATAAAAAACAGCCGATTTGCCTTGGGGCGAGCTCTCGCCACCGCCTAGATACGGCCCTGCTTTGGTGCTACATAATGTAGACATTTACGGTATCCCTGAATCCCTGTTGCAGAGTAGGTTTTCTTAGCTATACGTTTGTTATTTTTATTTAAATATTTTCTACTGCATTACACTGCACTATATTTAAGGTATTTATATTTTAACCAGTTTAGATAGGTCCTCAGTTATGTAGCTATGCCACTGCAACGACCCTCCTCAGATAAAATATCCTTCCCCTGTAAAATAGCGAGATACATATTCGGAATAAACAAAATACTTAACAATTTATTAAACTGGCAGTAGTTTTAGTTTAAAATAGTTTGCCGCAATTACACCCATTTTATAGTATCTCTGAAGATAAAAGGAACGGAATTTCGGAATTCCCGTTCCTAAAGCTTGGGGAATTCGTAGTAAGCCGTAGTAATGTCTCCAAGTGGTGCAAACGTATTTTTGCATGCAGCATGAACTGCTTCGAAACTGCGGCATAAATGACGTAATTAAAAACCCTCGGCGATTTACTTTCTCGTAAAAGCTTTTAGATGTTATACAGGGCGATTCAGATTTCAGCCTTGAACAGTACCATGTGTATGGCATTTCTCGTATTAAAAAAAAAGAAAATTGTGTTTTTTTTCGTATAATCTGAAAGAATACTTAAAATCTTTAAAATTCTTTATATTTAAAACAAAATAGATGCGACATAAAATTTTTTAATGGAGCGCCTTATTTGCGTTTTAGTAAAAAGAATTTTGTATTCATTGTGTATCAAAATGTATGAAAAATAAAAATAAACGCTGGACTCTGACCTAGTGTTAATTTTTTTGTGTTACGGACTATATTTTTATGGTTACCTTTTTTTCTATTTTCTAATTTAAATCACGAATTTGTCATATGAATTTATAATAATTCTGTTGTTCCTAAAATAGATACGCAGTCTTTTTTATTAAAACGTATCGAAAAATTAAGACGCTTTAAAAACGTAGGTAATTTTATATCTTATCTCTTTTGTTTCAATTCAAATCATTTTCTTACGTTTTCTTAAAGATTTTAAGAAAAATATAAACATGATGGCTAAATTACTTTTTTTTAATTTACGACAAGCCACAAATATGGCCCTGATTATTTCTTGTTGGATGACCCTATATCTTGGCCAAAAAGAGCTTGATAAAAATATTTAAAGTTTTCTTAACCAGATGGAATAATGAAATAAGCTTTAAAAAGTCTATTTAAAAACTATTTAAAATATCAATACGGAAGATCAGTACTTAGATATCAAAATAATTATCCCCTTGACTTTATTAACAAATGTTTTTTTAATGATTTTCAACCAAATTTAGGACAAAATCAAATTAGACCTACTAAAAATCTATTTTTACCTTGCATTCCTTGCTTATTAAACAAAATTCGACAAATAGGCCATAAATTTAACATTTGTACTGTCTAAATCACAAAACACCATTAGATCTCAAACAACAGACACAAAACTATATGATTTAAATGAAAATACAAAATATACAGTAAATTCTCTATGGGTAAAACTTCGAAATCATTAGCTGAACTTGATTTTTTCAAATCAGATAAATACAGAATAAACGGGAACGCTTCTAGCATTTTAGCAATGAAAACTTTAAAAAGAACGTAAATTATCTTATTAAATAACGATAACTGTGTAGGTTCATTCTTTGCTAATTTGAATATCTTAGTTACCTAAGCTTAATGCTGAGGCAAATTTAGAAAACTAAAACCAAACTAACCTACACACCTATAGCAATAAATAGAGCTGTTATATGTGACATTCCGTCATAACTGTTAAAAGATTGCACTCAGAATATCTATAGTTTTTAAAGTGGAATTTAATTTAATATAATTTTAATCATTATTATCATTTAAAATAATTCTACTATAGTCGGTTCTTGGTAGTTTTTAATTTTTAAAAGTTGCTGCTTGCTTTAAAAGCTTTGTTTCACTTTTAGCTTCTTTAACTTCCTCCTCGCTCTCATCACTTTGTGTAATTGCTCTTTATCTCCATTGATCTCTCGATCAGTGGATTATTTTTAGTCGTAACAAACCGTAGCATATTATTTATTTCAGCTATTTCTCTTTAATCATCACTGAATAATTCGCGGTTTTGATTAAGCTGCACCAATGTAATCAAATCTTCACGATCCTGAATCGCAGAACATGATCCGGATTACAGAATCGTAGTTTATTCGGATTATAGAATACCTTATGTATATAACTATAATTTCGATTTTTTCTGAATTACTGGATAATCCGAATTATTGGAGTTCGGATTTCGGTTATTATTCGTTAACAACGAATTCTTGGATAGAAATAAAGTAAACAAACCTTGTTTGGCATTAATATATTCAGGGGCAAGGAGGGATAGTTCTTGTAAACACACTGCACGGCAATATTGATTAAAGACACTGAATAACATAACTAGGAAATAATAATTTTTTCCAATGTTTATGGCATTGCACCATACACACATTACACCATTACAATTTTAATGTTCATGGGTATAACACTCGTTCTAAATAACTTTTATATACCCTGTCTCTAGTTCCGCTCACAAAACTACTTTTCATTAGGGGTCTTGATAGTTATAACGGACTTCCTGAGAGCCTAAAAACTTTTTCGAAAGGGCTCTTAAAGAGGCATTTAATAAATTCTTTGGGTTTGCTCAATTAGAGATAAGTTTTACATCTGCCTTTCGTATTTGCTATATTTTAGATAATATGTTTTATTCTTGTCTTGATCTTATGACGTCACGTAATTTGTTGTATTTATAAATCTTTACCACTGAATTTGTTTTAATGTAACTTTTAATGAATCCAAAATAGTACAAATCATTTATTCAATTTTAAATCTTTTATATGGACATATTTTTTTGTTGTAAATTATAATTTAGTTCGATTTGTATTATACTTATTTATGTAAAATTACCGAGGTGCTAAATAAAGATTTTGATAATATATATAAGAGTATTTTGTAATAACGATGATTCTATATTGATTAAAATATATTTAAAACTCGGACAACTAATATTTTCATGTTATGCATTATCCAAATGACAATAACGATGTTATATTGTTATTTATTTAATGCTCAATTTTGTTGCTGTAGATCAAGTCAGTTTACGAAACGTGTTATTGAAATAATACAACCTACTAGAAAGAGATAAAATGGCATCTAAGTGCCGTACAACACCTGATTTACTATCATTTTTTATTAAACGAATGCAGCAGCTGTCCAAAATATATACTTTGTTGTCGGTGCTTGGAACTGTCATATTAATAAATGTTTATATTTAAATCGATGTTGCCTATATTAACACAAAAACCAATATTTTTGAAGAATTTTATTACATTTTCAAGGTAATTTCCTGATTTTGGTTTTGAGATCTGGCAATTTGTTTACGTTTTTCCAAAACAAAAACAAACAGATCACTATACCAAACACCCTGCCTACAAACTGGCGTTGCGTTAATTCTAGTCCTTGAGTTCGTTGTTTGTTAAATAGCTATTTCTCCATCTGACTATAAAACTCTAAAAGTAACAAGCTGCTCATATGCACTATCAAAAACGCTATTGTTTAATAATAATAATAATAACTTTCTATTGTTCCGCAGTTGGAACAGCGTAAAAGTATAAGTCTGGATTTAGTGCTTGACCGACGCGACGGTCAGCACTGACATCGGTCAAACGTATGATTGGATGTTAATGAAAATGTATGATCGACTAGACTGCCACGCGCTTTGAACTGTAGTCGATTATACATTTTCATTGATATAGTTATGTTCGACTGATGTTAGCGTTGTAGTCTAGTCAAGAATTGAGTTTTCTGCGAAAAATAGTCGGAAGGGTACAAAAAATAGGAGCGATGGCTTATTCGACGCGAATTGCAATTCTGAGAAATGTGTCATGTCGATTTTTTTTGCAAATAAAAAGTGCAATTGTTATTAACAAAAAACGAAAAAAAAGCCATTTTGTTTTTGTGATAACTCAAAAACAAGATAGCGGAAATTACAAAAGATTCTTAAATAGGAGCAAATTTAGTTGAGCACTAAATCCAGCATAAGGTAACTTTAAGAAAAATACAATACTCCGTCTAAAGGTTCAGTGTTGTATTAGGTTTACAAACCCGTTATTTTCAGCATTATATACTGCAGCACTATCTTTCAATAAAAACCTTTCGTTATCTGCGTGTATACTATAAATAATAAGTAGTTATTGTCATAATTACTTGATCGAACAACACGTAATAACAATTACTGGCAATAAGTAGGTATAGAGACGGGATTATCGTGCCCACTCACGTAATACAGGCAATCAAATTGTCTGTAGATAAATTTAAGCCGCATCGACAATATTTAAGCTTACATTGAACTGGCGAATAATACCAAAACAAATATTTTCATTGTTGTATAAATTATAAGCAGATATCTAAGAGCTACCTAATCGAAACTGCATTAAAGTAGTTCTAGGAACGTCAAAATAAATGGTCGGATACTATCGATAACAGTATCGATATTATTAATGGTTTATTACTGTTGAAAAGTATCGATAGTTTTGCGTCACTTAAGTTTTGCTTAAACATTAACTGTTCCTTAGGTTGTAATGCTTTTTGCACCAGCTTAAATTCGTCCTTATGGGTCCTTTTACTTTTAGTTTAGGATTTTCTTATACTGTAATTTAATAAATTGGAAAGGAAACTTGGAAGACTAAGCAGGTTTACATTTTAGTCTGGACACCTAGGGATTAAAGGAATGAAGAAAACTGAAGGTCGGGGCTTAAGTACCAATTAAAATGTAAAAGGATGCATAAAAATTCACAGTGTGGCATTTGTTGGAGCGCGGAGGAGGAATTATACTGGTCAACTCCTCTGAGCAGAAGCCGTGAAAATACCTATAGAAGAGGACAGGTCTCCTACAGCTCGTCGGGGGTAAGAGGAGGAAGCTTTTCTGAGCGTGATCATTTATAAGACGAACAGCATTCTTTGAATGGAATCGGAATGCTGAGTACCTTGTAGGACCCAATGACATGAGAACAATATTCTAAAGAGGGTCTGATTTGGAATACATAAAGAGTATACAGATTGGAAGAAGAAATACTTTCTGGCTCGAAAAAGGAATCAAGCTTTTGAATGTGTTTGTGCCCGTTAAGGTTATTCAATACAAATGACTTCTTTGTTCTACAGAACTTGCGAACAGTGAACATGACTGTGTTTTGGAGGCATTAAATTGAACATTGGCGCCCTAATCCAAGAAAAGTTTAAGGTCTTGAGAGAGACATCCGCATTGACCTACGCGTGGTTTCCAAATAAGGCTTATTGTCTGGCTTAAGAAATTGAATATTAGAGTGGAGGGTACTATCGTCAGCAAAACTATGAAGGGATTGATTGTGGAAGAGAAGATCGTTAATGTGTGGAAGAAGCAGCATGGGTGCCAGCACTGAGTGAGGCACCCCAGCATTAATTTGGTAGGAGGTAGAAGAATGACCATCTACAATAACTGATATAGTCGTTAGAAAGAAAACTGGAGAGCCAAGAACAAAGCTTAGGTGGAAGACCGTAAGAAGGAAGTTTGTTAGGAAAGATCGTGTCAGACCTGATCAAAAGCTTTGGATATGTCAAGAGCAACGATCTAGGATTTACCAAGATACTTAAGGAACTTGTTCCAGTTGTGTGAGACAAAGGGTGGATCTTTTGTGACGAAATCCATACTGTCTGTCATGTAAGATCTTGTGTTTTTCCAAATACTTTAGGATTTGGGAATTAATGAACTTTTCCATTACCTTACAAACAACTGAGGGATGAGATATAGGTCTAAAGTTTGAAGAAACAGTTTTGTATTCTTTTTTGGGAACAGGTTGCACACGTGCAGCTTTCCAGCTCTCCGGAAAAATGCCCGTGTCGTAAGAGATTTGAAGAAGGCATTTGACATTTGATAATTATTTTGTTTATTTTTCGTTTGTGGCTTAAAATAATTAGTTTGGTTAGATGTGTACAAACGGAGTTTTTAAACGATGGTGGTTTGGATTTTAGTATTATAAATGCGATATTAAATAGATTTCCAATAAAAATTTAGGAATGGTAAATCTTAATTTCTCAGATTTTTTTATTTGTTTGGACATTGCTCTGTTATTTTTAGAAGAAACCATTTTGATGAGATGAATGATCTTACGTGTTTTACAGTTCAGATTAAATTAAACAACAAAACGATCGCTGAAGAAATATTGTAACGAACTCGAGCATTAACTGGCGATTAATGATGGGCGCAATCATTAATCGCCCACTTATCAATACCCTTCTTGGTTAAAATAGCTATAGACAGCCCGGATCTGGTGCTTTTAGTTTTCCATTTTTTTTGTTTAAATAAGCCACTTCGCATGCTTTATGTCGTAGGACAATAAATTATTATAATTTTGTGTCCAAAGCAATACAATAACTAATTATTTTATGGCACTCATTCAATTCTAAGTCGGTTGGCGGACCCAATATACCTAGAACCATTGTATCAACTGGCCATCTTTAATAATACCCAGTCTACGATGGGTCAACCGCTTTACGTACAAGTTTAAACACTTCTCGGAATAAAACATCTTTTACTCGGAATTAAAATTGAAATTCACTTTTCTACAAGTAGCGACAGGAATATGCAAGAAAATGTTACAACAGGTCGATAGTACCCTCCCACTTTGGTACCATGGGATTTAAATTAAACATGGGGCATTTACAAAAAGTTCTTATACCAGTTCGGGTTGAGAAGTGAGTGTTTTTTGCTTCAGTTTTTTTTTCATAAAATTAATTTTGGTTAAAAGATTTTTTTGATTTCACTAATGTACATACTTTAACTAAAAAAATAAAACTTTGCAAACTTTTTTTTAATGAATAAGAAAATGTGTCCGTTGAAAGTAAGTTGTCGGGCGTTAGTGCGAAAAGGTGCAATTCTTGAATTTTCTTCCGAATTTGAAGTGGTACCATCTACTAGTTCAGCGAGTCCTTCGGCGGGAAAAAGAAGAAAAATTGTTGTTACAATGACGTTGTAGGTATTTCTATCATTTTCACAATCCCTAGTTTTATTAAGGAGTTTCTTTTTCTTTTAATGTCTCCTTTGTTAAATCGTAACTTTAAACGTAAATAACTCAAAAATTATATCACATATTTAAAATGATCCATTTGGGTTGTGATCCGGGGTATTTATTTGCAAGCAAGGGCAAAATGGCAAATAATAAGTTTTACTTCTTTTGGGTTTTTTGGTCTTTTTAAATTTGAAATAAATAAAATCCAAACATTGCTTTGCCATCATTATCAGAATCTATAACAATTAAAATAACCTTAATGTTTTTTACCGTGTGGTGCGTCGCCGCGCGGAATATAGGAAATCCCTTGTAAATTTTAAGGAACTAAATTATTGACTCCCTTGTACATTTTAGAGAAAAAATGTAAGATAACTTTTTAAAGGAACCAATCTAACAAACCCTTGTGACAAGTTTCAAAAAATTTTAATAAGCAAACTTTAAATAATTCAATTAAATGTAATTGCAAAATTACCAAATTTTTGGTTCAGGTAAATCCAAACAGACACCAGCCTCCAGCAAACAGTTTGTTATAAGGCTTTGTCAAATCTGACGTACAGTCGAACAAAATGAATGTTTTTTTTTTCGTTTCATCAATCTCATAACCATTACATTCAAAGTAAAAAACACGTTAACATTATTTTTTATCAAACCTTTTATTTAATGTAACAATTAAGTTTAAATAATAAAATTATTACTATCGATTATTAAAAAAATAATTTTATCATACTAGAATTTAATTAAACTAATAGCAGTATCTGAAATATTTTCAATTTATTTTCCCATCAAGCCTATCTGGTCCATTTCAACCATTAAACGTATTGTCAGTAAATTTGAGTCCAAAGCCATCGCAATAAATAATTGTAAATGTTTAACTCAGAAAATCGAAAATAGATCCGAAAAAAGAGAGAACTGAACTCCTAATATTTTACTAGGTGTGGAAAAATAAAATGAAATAAAATACAATAACTTTTTAATAGAGAATTACATAAAAACAATAACTTATCAAATGTTCAAACAACCCCCCATTAACAGCTAAACAATATCCCAACCGATCATAAAATTCATTTCTAACGTTGCTAAGTTGATATTGCAAAATTTTATTACATTCTAACAAAATAGCGTTTTGTAGCTGGTTTAGATTCTCAAATTTTAAACTTTTATAAATGACACTTTTTAAGTAACCCCACAGAAAGAAGTTATTCGGTGAAAGATCAGGTGACCTGGCTGGCCAAAGTATCCAGTACCGTGGACCAATAATATTACCGTTAAAAGCATTTTCCAGGTACTCTTTAACCATACTGCAATACTGGCAATTTTAAACATTTGGCTCATTGTTGAGAGTGAATGTACATTCATCGGTAAAACAAATATTTCTTACAAAATTCCTATCGTTATTTGCTCTTTCCATCATTTCAAAACAAAATGCCATTCTTCGCTCTTCATCTCCTTCCTGCAGCTCTTGATGTTTTTCGAATTTATACGAATAATATTTGTGTTTCAGTGTCGTTGTATGATGTGTATTTACCTCTTGCCCAAGAACCCTCGTACTAACCATTTTGTTTTCCTCCACACTCAGTAGAATATTAAGATCTCTGTTCTCTCTTTCTTCGGCTCTATTTTCGATATCCTTAGTAGAACATTTACAATTATTTATTACGGTACCTTTGACTCGAACTTACTGCCAATACGTTTAATAGTTGAAATGGACGGAATGGACTTGGTGGAAATAAACTGAAAACATTTCAGATACTGCTCTAAAACTGTTTCCGCATAATGCCATTTAATTATGGATACTTTTTCGTCGATTGAATAGTTCATATTTTTTTTTCAAATACCGACTGTCACTGATTTATTGAAACTTTTCCTCAGGTCAGGGACAATATTCATTTTACTGCTGCCTGTTTGGTTTTACCTGAACCGAAAATTTGGTAATTTTGCAATTATATTTAATTGAATAATTTAAGATTCACATATTAAAATTTTTTAAAACTTGGCACGAGGGCTTGTCAGATTGGTCTCTTCAAAAAGTTATCTTACATTTTTTCTGTAAAATGTACAGGGGAGCCAATAATTGACCTTCCTAAAAATTTACATGGGATTTTCTATTTTCCGCTCGGCGACGCACCCCTGGGTATAAATAAACAAATAGAATTTTTTTGTTTTTGTAAACGGTAATTTATCTAATTAGAAGAAAAATATTTTAAATTAGATAGATTACCAAGCATACAAAAAAAAGTTGTCTATTTGTTTATTTAGATAAAAACAATAAGGTAATTTTTATTGTTATAGATTCTGATGATGGTTTTATAAAGAATTAACCGAAACATCACGCAAAGCAATGTTTTGATATTATTTATTTTAAATTTGGAAAAGAATGACCGAAAATTCCAAAAGAAGTAAAACTTATTATTTTATAACACGGTCAGAAAAACAAAAAACTAACAAATAATTTGTTTTTTTTTCTTCTTAAAGCATTTTTTATTATTTAAACAGGGACGGATTCGAAAAGACTTGCCAAGATGACAGACGGGTTAGAAATAATTGAAAAGTAGGGTTAGGTTAATGAATCAAAGCTTTTTTCTTTTGCTCTTCTTTTAGATATATATGAGACTCATTTGTTAATAAAGAAGGTTTAACATGCTATTTTTCTTGCTCGATAGGTTTTCAACAAGAAAAACCAAAAAGCGTGAAAAGGCCTAAAAAGGCAGTTTTAGAAAAGAACATAACTAATAACGTGGAGATTTTTTGTGTAAAACATGGATAATTCTAATGAATAGTTCTTTTTATACGATTTTTTTCTTACTTTGCAGATTGCATAAATTGCCCTTAATTCTGAATGGTCCGATTTAAATTTAAAAAAAAAAAATATAGAGACTAGACAAAATTTTCCTTAAATTGTCTATTACACTTTTATAAAATGAGTAAAAACTTTTGCAAAAAGCTTTCTTTTAAACATTAAAATATGGTCCTTGCGGCACTTAAATTATCGTTTTAATTAGATAACTCTGTATATTTAATTTAAAAACACTGTATTAATCATATTACTAATGACGCTATATACGAACTAAAAACTGATTAATAATAATATGGAATTCATGAAGAGTGGGACACCATAGACAAATTAAAATTAAAATATACCTAATATGCCCTGGGCTTATTAAAATAAATTCAACACCTGAATGTAAATAAAATAGATGTTAGCGAAGTAACATTAGAGTGATTAATTTTATTATAACCTTGGAGCATATACCTACTGGATGTAGCCCTAGCACTAGGCGTGCGAGAGAGAGTGAGAGAGAGAAGAACCAATCAACAGGTTGCAGCGAGAGAGAAAAGACAGTAGTCCAATTTTATTTCTTTCTCGCACGCTTGTTCTTACTACCGAGCGGTAGTAGGTATATGCTCGAAGATACCTTCATACAAGATTATTTAAATATATTTGAAAACACTTTACACCCTGAGAAAATAATCTAAGGAGAAAATGTGATTATGGCTAATGTGATACTTTGCTTTATTAGCCTGAGTAAAATATTCTAACTGAGATAATAAATCAAAAAACTTGGAGTTGTTTTTCCAAAATAGTCCAGTAACTGAAGACTGAAAGTACCCAAAGCTGTAAATAAATCGGAACAGCTTTCATTTGTGGCGCAATTTTAGGTCTTCGCGGATGCTTTCGAGCGAGCAAAAGTTTATCACGATTCCGACGTGGAAACCCGCTGATAATGGCCCCCCAAAGTCCCAAAAATGAGTTTCCCGCAAATATTTGCCAAAATATGCGAATTAGAGAATTTTTGTTTAGACAAAAAATAAAGATCACCTGAAGTCTACAAAAATGGTCCTTACCATTTTTTCGCAACACCAATATTTTCCAAAAACGGCCGTCGAAAAATCCATAACATTCCACACTGATAGATGTAGTAGTAGGCTAAAAAATGAGATGGGCAAAACAATTTTTTTATCAAAACGCAAGAAAGATGGTGAGGGAAATTTTCTAGGATTATTTAACACTTGCTAAGGTCTCATTATAAAAAAAATGTTAATAACAAACCATTTTTTCAAAAATATCAATAAATTAATGAGACACTCTCAAAATATTGTGAAAAAACTTTGACCGCTTTTTAATATTCTAGAAAAATCAGATGGCCAACTCATATGCAATGATAGGACGGTTTTCCCATTCGATGAATTTAATGATAAAAAAGTACTTGTTGCCCGAGTAATGAAACAATTTGTCCGCCCGCTTATAAGTGAATCCATGAAGAAAGCGGCATTCTAGCGGTAGAGCGGCAGCTGAAATGAGGGGACTTTTGGGACCCGTTATCTCGAAAACTATCGATTTTTCGAAAAAAATATTAGGACCATTTTTGTAGATTACAAGGCGATCTTAATTTTTTGTCAAAACAAAAATTCTCCAATTCGCATTTTGGCAGATATTAGTGCAAAACCATTTTCGGACCTTGAGGGGCCATTTTCAGCCCTTGCCCACCTGTTAATATTGATAAACTTTTTCGCTCGAAAGCATCCCCGAAGACCTAAGAATTGCGCCAAAGGGAAAACTGTACAGATTTATTTACAGCTTTGACCCTTCATTTACTGGCCTTCTATAGTAGACTCTACTACTATTAAACTTTAAAACTGAGTTTTAAAAACTAAAAAGCAATTGTATTTTATTCCTAATCTTCTTAATTTTTTTTATTAAGAAAAATGGACGTAAAATAAAAGGGTAAGGTAAACTTTTTCTAACACAAAAAAAGGAATAATTACTTAAATCTTGCAAAAAAATAATTCCTTTCCTAATTTGAATAAAACTGGATTTATTAAAAAATAAACATGAAGATCAGGAAAACCTCCAGCTCTAATTTTGCATCAATCACAATACTTCCTTTACAATAACCTTTTTATATAGATTATTATCGTCGAAATAATAGGTAAAACAGAAAAATACAATTTAATTGCTAAAAATATATAAAAAAAACAAGGAAATGAGTTATTCGTGTTTTATTCAATAGTTAAACCGAAATAAATTTTTTGCCAAGGTCTCAGGTAACGGCACGGGTAGCGGCGATTAGTTATAAAATTTTAAATCATTGCATAATAATTACGGATGTGGTGTATTATTTGCATTATCATTTTGCCAATCTTTTATTCGTGTTTTTCTTAAAATAGTTAATTCTTTAGGGCCCATTTATTAATTACGTAAGGGTCTCGAGGGGTAAGGGGGTTAAGAAAATCTATACATGCCCTTATCTGGGGGGGGCGGTAAAATCCATTCTTACATAATATTTTACAAGTAGAAATTTATTATTAAAAATCTAGTTCTATTTTGGATGCCAAATGGTTTGCTTCATTCTACACTCATGGACAAAAATATCGAATAATCTTGAAATTTGCCATAAGACGCAATTCTAATTCTCCAACAAAAAAATATACAGGGTGTCCCAGAAGTAATGGGACACAGGACACAGAGCAACAGCAGATTCCTTAGGTCGAAATAATGCAATTAAGGTAAACTTATTCCAAAGTTGATAATAACTAAGATTCAAGGTGTCAAACTACTAATTTCGTTTTTCGTAATAATTTTTTAACTTAATGACAAGCGGTACAAAATTGGGAATTTGGGTTTTTTTGAGGCGAGAAATTCAAATTCGTATATACTTTTGATGTTACTGGTAGAGGGCGCCAGCTACGGCCTACTCCACTTGTTTTGGATAGCATAACTTTATTTAAGCATAGTATTCCCGTTTATTAAAAAAGTTACTAAATTCCCTCTGCATCAATAATGTATACCTCATTAGGTCTCTAGAGCAACTGTTTTCGAGATAAACGACTTTAAGGACCCCGCAATTTTCCTATAGAAAATTGGTTTTGGCCAATTGTTTTAAACTTTGCAAAGTAATAGTTTTCAACACGCTGATCAAAGTCTCCACGGGCACAAATCCCAAAAACCCTCTAACTTCCCCAAAATCACCCTTAAAAGTCTCCAAATCCTTAGTGACCTTTAAGACTGATTTTGGGGGATTTAGAGGATTTTTGGGTTTGTACCCTTGAGACTTAATCAGCGTGTTAAACTATTACTTTGCAAAGTTTAAAAACAATTGGTCGAAACCATTTTCCATAGAAAATAGGGCCTATAAGTGCGTTTATCTCGAAACAGTTGCTCTAGAGACCTTAATGAGGTTTGCATTTTTAATGCAAAGGGGTTTATAGTAACTAATTTTTTAATAAACAGGTCAAAATATTAAGCTTAAAAAAATATGCCATCTAAAGCAAGTGGGTAGACCGTAGCTGGGCTCTCTACCAGCAACATCAAAAGTATGGACAAATTTTAATTTATCGCCTTAAAGAACTTCCAAATCCCCAATTTTGTACTGCTATGTCATTCAGTTAAGAAATTATTACAAAAAAACGAAATCAAAATTAAAAGTTTGACACCATGTATCTCAGTTATTATCAATTTTGTGATAAGGCAAGTTTACGTTAATTGCATTATTTTGACCTAAGGAAACTGCTGTTGCTCTGTTCCATTACGTCTGGACACCCTGTATATTACCACTTAGAAATTATCAAAGGAGGTAAGTAAAATACAGGTGTGAAAAAGGACTTTACAATTTAATCACTTCGTTTGATGAGTTTTAAGTGGTAATATAAATATTTTGGTATAGTCTGTCTCAAAGTATACCGTGTTAGCTCTTGCCTTCATTTATGGATTATACCTGCCGACAGCAATAAAACTGCGGATCGGTAGGTATTAAAGAACAGAACATTAGGGACGGACTTTATATTATATATAATAATATAAAGATTTATAATTTATTGTTTATTTGGGTAAATATAATCTTCAAATTACATTAAGAAATTAAATATATGCAAAGTTTTAATAAATTTATAACTGCATTATCTATACATAATTACATTTTTAATCTAAATATCTAAATCTAATTCTGTTTCACTATCAGAGTCATCATTGAGATTAATTACAATAGGATTTATGTTGTTTTGGATGAAATTAGAGTCCTCAATTTTATAATGTCTGTAGTGAATTTTCCAGCTCTCAACTGGTATGTTATAATTACATTTTTTATCTCTTTGATTTTACTTGGTTCCACAAATGCTCTATGGGGATAAACATACAGTGATACGGAGGAAGCCGTAAGACAGTATGCCCAGCCTGTTCACCAAATTATCACATACATATTATTTTTTTAATTGAATCTGAATTTAGGATTCCAAAAGTATGCGTTTTTTTGTAACTGAATTTAAAGTAAATAACATTTTCTAGACAAATATTCCTGGATTTCAGTTTTTTTGAACTTGATGAAAGCTGGTGCTTTGTGTAGCAGACGGCTGTGGTAGCTTCGTTATCCATGACAATAACACTGTTGTTTGGAATATTTTACAAACAACTCTATAAGGTGGCACGGCTATATTTATATTGGTTTCGTCTTCGTCTGGCTTCTTTTTCAGTTTATCCAAGATAGGAATAACTCCGCTTTATAAAGACAATATATTTTCCTTCTTATTAGGTCCTGATCACTATTTTCTATACGGTGAGATTGAAAATCACTACGTTTTTTTTGTTCAATTCTTCACTAATAATAAAGAGTGATATTGGAGTTTTTGTAAGTAGATAGGTTTCTTTTAAAACTTCTTGTTTAATTAGACCTCTACTGATTAAAGTTTTATACCATTTTTCACAACCTGTTTTGCATCTAATGACAAATGATTTGACCGACATAGTTATATTCTCCTAAAACAACTTTTTCGAAACGCACAGTAAAAACGGTTATTCAACACTGCCACTAAAATATTAGCCAAAATATTTATATGCCTAATGGTTAATACTCAAGAAATACCTGGCCACCCCTCCCTTATGAACAAATGGGTTTACCCAATAACAATAGGTAATAAAATCGTTAAAGGTTTATTGGGGTATGGTCCGTCAAAAGCCATAACGATATACTTTGAGACAGACTATACAAACAATTACAATGCAAATTTCAAGATTATTCGATATTTTTGTCCATGAGTGTATAGTGTGGACTTCGATTAATATCTATATTTTACAAACTTTGATGTTTGCTTACTTTAAGATTATTTAAAAAACTTACTTTTAATTCTAATAATAATATCCCAAAGACTAGATATGTGTCTAATAATAATATAAAGATAATCTATTTCTGATAGCAATGAAAAAGTATAATCTAAATTATCTGCTAAAGAATAAAAAGTTTTGATTTACGTCAAGCTGTCAGTTTTAATGTAACGCATCGTTTTATTATTTAAAAAAACGAGATTGGATCTTACGTAAGAAGAGGGAGGAGGGATTTGAGAAACCTTATTTACCGAGTAAGTAAGGACTAGGGGTAGGGGTTCAAAAATCGTCAAAATTATCTCTACGTAATTAATGAATGGCTCCATATGTAAATTTTTAAATTTGGTATTTTTCTCAACTTGAAATAGGTGATGAGATGGTGACAGGTCCCGTCAGATGATTTAATCCCGCATGCCATTTTAAGGGTTAATAGTTAACCCTAAGATAAAAAAGAAATTAGGTTATTTCACCTCCGCACAGAAGCGAATTTTATCGAAATTGTGGCCAAAAATAAGTTTCTGTTCGTTTACAAATTAGTAAAATTTTAATTTTAAGACTAAACACTTTAGTAAATATTTTCGGACCTGGAATTATTTTAAGAGATACACATTTGTAATGCTTATTTACACCTCTAACAATGGGTAATTATGACGGTCATCGTCTAATATTGATTTATGAGCTTACTGTATTTATGGCTCTTGGTTCTATTTTGCCTTTGTTACAATTAGGTTCGGTAAGTGCCGGGTTTTCATATATTTAGTAAAAGATCTACCAAAATAGGCGTTTTTTAGATTAAAAACAGCGGTAACAACGTACTGACCACATAATAGTCCAAGAGCTGTCAATTTAAAAGTCCCTTATACCGTGCATGTAATTTTTTTATGAAAATTGATAGTTTAAAACTATAGGAGTTCAAAACGCGAGGTTTGCGTGGATTTGCAAAGCCGGGAAAATGTTTAAAAAAATTAATTATTTAAAAAATGGATTAATGTTTCTCTCCCATAGTATGAAATGGTTGCCTAAAGTGTATTTAATAGAAAATTTCATTTTCTTTCAGAAAAAATTTACGCAAACCAATTTTTTTGGCCGGGAGAGTCAGGCAAACCTTTTAAAGTGTGCGATGTGGTAGAAAATTTCTCCCTTATACGTGATACATGTTTTTTTTTTTAAATTTCTTCTTTTTAATGTTCTCTTTAAACATATCTTTGTTTGCGGGCTTAGAAACGGCCGGAAATATCCGGCAAACCAGTTTAAAATCCATTCACTCCGAACTCATTTTCGATAAAAGAATTATAATCAATAATATACTTTAGAATAAATGTTTTTGTAGAAATACTGTTGTTCCATAATGATTATAATTTTATATATTTTATCAATTTATTTTTTTATAAAATTACTTTATATATTTTTTTCGTATACATAATGCAGTTGCTGTAGAGGTAAGCTTCAAGAACTACGATAGTTTCTATAGTTTCCGTAGTTCTTAAAAAAGTGGAAGCGAGAAAAATATTTTGTTCGGGTGGAATTTACATAGATTTGTCTCTTTCTATCATCTCTATACTTGAAATTTATTGTCTGGCAAATTTATCTGTAACAGCGAAAGGAATTTGAACTATTTTGAACGAAAATTTGTGTGTACGCTATATGTCATAGAAATTATTCCTGGTTCTAGCCCCAGCACAGACTTTTTTTATTTAAATATTTCCAAAATTCGATAGTATGGCGTCACCCGAGAATCCCCGAAGATGATGAACGTTCTGGTTTGTGACGTCGAGATAAGATCAAATGATGATGTGTGACGTTGATCTGTGACGTAGGAGATGATGACGTAGTGACGTCATGGACCGGAAGTCTGGTGTCTGTTTGAAGTGCACCTATGTCTACTAAAGTTTTCGAAAGTATTCGAATTTTTAAGCTTTTAAGGTGGCATTTTGATCAGCATCCAATTGCGCAACTTTGCCTCCATTTAACCGATCTCGTTCGTATCTCTTTAAGTTTCGAGAATCCAATGATGAGGCTCGAATTTGGTACATCCTGTACACCAATGTTGGCAGATGTAGTTTTTCTAAGGACGGAAGTTACGCGAACCTATCGTCCTGTCGGTTTTAACGTTTGTGGAGACCCGCAATGGTATCAAATACAATTTTACTAACAGTAAGCACAGACTCGTAATATAGACAAAACATGCAAATCTCGTTGTTAAAAGCAATAAATCTCGGTTTTCGCTAAATCGCTAACGCAATCAAAACACAATAAAATACCTTCACATTTCCGTCGAGTCGTCACGGCAGGTTCATCGTCTTACCTTGGCGAATGATAACAACCGACTCTACCGTGCCAACACAAAAACTTGTTGTTTCTTTTGTTGTTAGTTTTCAACAAATAACCGAGCTGTTAGCGTTCAAAATAGGTTCATTATCTTTCGTGTATCGCACATTGTTATTGAATCTCTAATGTAATATACAGTTTGTTGTTGTTTTCAAAACGAAACTCTAAAGTGCGCCGGGTGCTTTGTGTGTGTGTTGTTTGGATTAAGTCGTTTACGAAGTCATATTTAAGGAAAAATGACAATTTCCAATGAAAAGTAAGTAATATAAATTATGGTCCAGTTTTTGTTTTATTGTCCACAAAGGAGGTGGGTAAAATTCGAGCTTTTTTCTCCCATCATATTCGAGTCAATTTATATTTTATTATATTTATAATAAGTCCAAGTATCTTTATTTACATCTACAATAAAATGGTAAAAAAAATCAAAATGGCAAGTGCAAAAAACCCTTCAAACTTGCTATTTTTATTGAATTTTTGCCATTTTCCACGTTTTTTGATCTTTTATTTTTTTAAAATTATATGATGCGCTTTTGGTACCAACATATTTTTTTATCTTTAATATAACACTCAATAAGATTATAAACTAGCATTTATTTATTTTGGTACAGTGACGGCCATTAAATTTTTGGCAAAAAATTTGTCAAATTTTGACCTTCGGTAAAATTTTACTTTACGGGCACCACGCCGATTTTCATGAATTTTTGCATACGGGGTGTTTTTGGGGCGCTGATCACGAATCTAAAATCAGTTTTTTTCCAGCAACCTGTGGTTTTTAAGTTATTAGGTCTCCAAGTGGACTAACCTCAAAATGGACATTTTTCAAAAATTCCTCCTTCTTGAAACTGATTACCATCAACATACACTGATTGGGCACTTATATATTAAACGAATACACTAAAATTTACAAAATTTATTGCCTATTTTTAGTAAAAAACACCTCAAATAAATCCAGTTTTTTATATCATACATCAGGCAACCAGTTATACATCATATATCTTCTTACAACATACAGAAAAGTGGATTCATTTGAGATAATTTTTACTTAAAATAGACAATAAATTATTGTAAATTTAAATGTATTTGTTTAATATATAAGTGCCTAATCAGTGTATGTTCTCATTTGTTGGTAATCAGTTTCAAGAAGAAATTTTGAGGTTAGTTCACTTGGAGTCTCATAACTCAAAAACCAAAGGTTGCCCGAAAAAACTAATTTTAGATTCGTAATCAGCGCCCCAAAAAAACCCCTTTGCAAAATTTTATAAAAATCGACGTGGATCCGTAAAGTAAAATTTTACCATAAATGGTATTTATACAGGTGTCCCAGAATATGGGGCAATCTCTCGGAATCTAATAGAAAACCTTAAAATATTTTAACAAGTCCCATAAACTTTTTCCTAAGAGCCTCCCTACGGAGATACAGGTCAATAACGGAGACCCTAAAATCGTTTTTGTTTAAATAACTTTTTAAATACAAGGCGTAATTTAATATTTTTTTAATATGATGGTTACTAGATAGTCTTCTTAAAATGAACCCATTAAATCATATTTGGCTTATTTAGTTTGCCAGGGTCGGACTAGCTCTGAACAATAATAAGCAATTTTTTAATCCCCTGTATGATAAAGGCTCAACAATATTTTTATATATATATATATATATATATATATAGCTTTAACCTTAAACTAAAAAAGGTACTCTGATACATCGATAAAATCAACTGTTTACGAGAAATAAAATATCATGGTTGGTAATTTTTTACATTATACAGGGTGTTTTCTGATTGTACGTTAATATTAGGAAATCATTTTGGGTCCATTTAAGAAGAAAACTTCATATGAACGTATGTCGAAACGTCTTAACTTTGAGTAGGTGGTAAAATTTTCAAAATAAATAATTTATTATTAAAACCTGTAATACCACTTTAGATATTTTAATGAAATTTGGCATATAAGTACTATGTATCAAGAAGCCTTTTTTAGTGTACCACATTTTTTTTATTTCCACCAGTGGCGTTCGTACAGAATTTGACCTGCCTATTTTGGCAAATAAAAAATGTGGCACACTAAAAAATGCTTCTTGATACATAGTACATGTATGCCAAATATCATTAAAATATCTAAAGTGGTATTACAAATTTTAATAATAAATGATTTATTTTTGAAAATTTTACCACCCTGTATCTCAAAAGTTAAGACGTTTAGGAAATACGTTTATATGAAGTTTTCTTCTTAAAATGGACCCAAAAATTGATACCCCTAATATTAACGTACAATTAGAAAACACCGTGTATAATTTTAAAAAAATTACCAACCATGATATTTTATTTCTCGTAAACAGTTGATTTTATCGATGTGAATCAAGAGTACCTTTTTTGTATAAGGTTAAAGCTATCCAAAAATAACACTGTTGAGCCTTTATCATACAGGGTGTTAAAATTGCTATTATTGTGTCAGACTAGTCCGTCCCTGGCAAACTAAATAAGCCAAATATGATTTAATGGGTTCATTTTTAAAAAGACTTATCTAGTAACCATCATATTAAAAATATTAAATTACGCCTTGTATTTAAAAGTTATTTAAACAAAAACATTTTCAGGGCGTCCGTTATGTACCCGTATCTTCGTAGGGGAGGCTCATAGGAAAAAGTTTATGGGAACTTGTCATAATATTTTTAGGTTTTCTATTAGATTCCGAGAGATTGCCCACATATTCTGGGACACCCTGTATATAACAATTTAATAAATTCATACAAACTTGAATATCCTTCCAAACAAATTTAATATTTTATTGCGGCCCCGTTTTTTTCTAAGACAGAGTTTAGCCTTCCAGGCATCGAATGGACCAAAGACCGGGCGTAGTCCGGATTTCCTCGTAACTCATTCCACGCCTCTAAAATGTTATCCTTAAGTTCGTTTACATTTTGCGGCCTAAACTCATTTTCTCTATTTATTTTTTAAACTAATAAGCCCCAAACATTTTCCATAACGTGCGGGCCACGGTAAAACCTTGATACGCTGCTCTTCCATCCATATATCGACTTGCCGGGCCGTATGAACGGGACACTTATCTTGCTAAAAGATAAAATTTCTGTCCGGAAATCGATCCAGTACAGAAGAAAGTATGATATTCTGTAGTAGATCTATATATGCCTCCGCATTGAACCTTCCTCGATAAAATAACATACACCAAGTCCTTGTGCACTCAGCCACCCCCAAACATTTACCGAAAATCGCCCACTACTTTTGTCCTTTTGGGTATATTTTTCATCAAATCGTGTCCCTTGAGGCCTGTATACCTTGAGTATCCCATTTTAGCACGACTTGAACACTTTTTTATCGGTGAATAGTTGTATTTTTCCAAAAAATCGGAGGTTCCAAGTAAAAGTAGAGCAAATCCAATGCGTTGTTCTTCATTTACATTTGTTTGAAACGGTTTTAAGGCTGCCGGATGGCAGAGCAATTTGGATATTTGCTTTATTCTTCGCCGTGCCGTTCTAACCGATGCTGGGAAATTGCTTTCCGTTTTTGCTGTAACTACAGATTTAAATGGTTGGTTTCTCAAAACATTAACTAAACTATTGTCTTGTTCTTGATTCGATTGTTTCGGGCTACCACTTCCAGCTCTTCTATCAAAGGAGTGTTTCCGGCCATTTTTTTTTTACAAAATGAATAGTACTCTGGGATGTTAAGATCTTCCGCCACATCCCTTTCTGGCCAACCCTCTGCTCAATATAATGAATAATTAATATTTTTTGATCCAAAGTTAAGTTTGTCATTTTAAAAAATATTTTTAGACACTCACAACGGACACCTGTTTCTTTATTAGGTTTTTTAACAGGTATTTATATCCAGTAGAAGGTGGCACAAGCCTATTTTACGAAAGGGAAAAAGAATTGCTCAAGATTTAATGGCCGTTTGTACGTTGAGCGCATCAAGAAATTTTTTAAAATAAAAGATCAAAAAACGTGTAAAATGGCAAATATTCAATAAAAAATAGCAAATTTAAAGTTTTTTTTTGGGACTTGCCATTTTCATTCTTTTACCAATTCATTGTAGATGTAAATAAAGATACTTGAACTTATTATAAATAATTAAAATGGCCACTTTGTACATAAACTGTATATATTCGACCTTTTTTTCCAGTTAAATCAAAATTTTATAATGATGTGTATGAAATGTTCCAAAAATTCACATT
>JAHBCN010008023.1:0-40759 GCA_019359885.1 Listronotus oregonensis
TTTTAAAATAATTGTTTCTTCTGCAGAAAAACAAAAAACGTAAATCTCGCAGTATGACAGCCATCTTGATAAATCGTGATCGTGGCTCTGAAAATCGGGAAAAACAAGGAAAAGTTCGTTTTAAATCCCCCTCGCAATAAAATCCGTCTGCTGTATTTGTCCAAGTCGTAAATGGATGAGAAAAGTCGACTAAAACGCAACGTAAATAAATGGACTAATCCGAAAAAGAAACACATGGGTGCAGTTTCGACACCCAATACGAGGGGCACTAATTATATTTTTAGCATTGGTAACACTGAGTGCTGCCCAAGTTTAACGGGGAAAGCATCGATTTGGCATAAGCGTGGCATAAAAACCCACATTCTAAGGTTCCCCCTCCCCAGAATGAACCTCTGTATAAAACTTAAAAATCTACCAAAACCCGGAAAATGGTTACTACAGACACTATTTTGTCGTAAAGCGTGGCTGCTAAGTATCTTTCTGTTTCATTTACTCGATAATATATAATGATTAAATTTTACTTAATTTATTTCTAAAATTACATCAAAATAAGCTCTACTATTGTATTTTAAAGTGTGAATATTATGTTATTACTATAAAGTATAACACAGAAAAGTAATGATATCAAAATACTATTTTCTTTTTGGACAGCTACTAATAAAGGCGCGACAACGTGACAACAGCGTACTTTCGCCACCTTCAGCTTCGCTCGACAGATGAGACATTCAATATGGCGTTTCAGTCAAATGTTTTTGTTGTTTGGGTAATTTTTGTGACAATTGTATAAATTTCAGTTTTGTGGTAAGGCAGTGCCAAGTGTGTAAAGTGACTAGAGTTACCGCGAGACGAGACGAGACGAGATAAAGCCTTGTCTCGTCTCGTCTCGAAATTTCCAGATAATATATTTCGAGACGAAAAGAGACAAGGGTCGAGACGAGACGAGACAAACGTTTGTCTCGTCTCGTTTTGTCTCGTTTGTCTCGAGTGGTTCATTTCAATTAAATTAATTTCAATATACAGTGCATTAGTAATGTATAGGATAATTTCAATAAAAATTAGTTCAGAGAAGAAAGACATATTTTTTTAAATGGAACATACATATTTTATCATTTCATTATTAATTCCAATGTTTAATTCTAGAAATGTTCATTCTCAATTTTTTTACCATTTTTTAACTTTTTCTATAATAATTAAGTATACCCAAACTATCCTAAATGGCAATATTCTTATACCTACGAAACTTTCTGGGTATAAAATATAAAGTAGGTATAGGAATTTCTTGTAAAATAACCCTTAACGTGATTGAGGTTTTCTTAAAATTGTGTAGTTTTCTCAAAAAAATGGTTATTTTAGACTTTACGGACACCCATAATATGCAACTAAAAATAAAATAAAAAACCTAATAATTTGTTTTTTATTTAAAATAAAAATATAGAACATATAAGCGACATAAAAATGTCCACAAAATAGAAACACATTCTAAAAGATAATGGAACATAAGTCATAAACTCTAATACAAAACACAGGTAAAATGTTTTCTAGAATTTTTTCTTATAATTATACAGGGTGTTTAAGCAATAGTTTTAAAATCTTTAACAGCAGTTAAATCTTGCAAAAAAAAGTCTCTATAAACATATGTCCGGATATGCATCGTTTCGAAATTGGAAATACGCAGGGTCCTAAAGTTAAAAAAAAGTTTTAATTGTACATAATTTTTTAAAACAATTATTTTGATAAAACAACTTAAAATACAAGTTTTTTGTTATTTGAGTATTTTTCGAGAGAAAAAGTAAAACTCCTACTTTTTAAAAGGGTATAAAAAAAGAATCGGTTTTAATTTTTTTCTTGAAAGCAAAGCAAAATAAAAAAAAAATCAAGAGACAAAATAGTTGTATTTTAAGTTGTTTTCTTGGGGGTAATACCACGAGTGCTTAAAAATTACTGATCATTTTTCACGATAGCGTGTCCGAGGGACGAGTGAAATTTTTAAAGAAAACACGCATGAGTAAAAAATTATCTGGTTAATTTTAAAGCACGAGCGGTATTTAAGGAGATTATTTCACGAATCAAATGTTGTTTCTCTGGACCTAAAAAACAACATATTTTGGTTGCTATATCAAAATTTGGAAATTAATAATCTTGGGTCAAAATGTGGGAATTTAAAATGGCGTACCACGGATTCTATTTTTAAAAACACTATTAAGCTTGATAATTTGGATCCAACCCTCTACAGAAAGTTTCGTTCCTTGGGCGTGATTTGTGTTGCTTACAGCCACTTGAAAATTATGCTTCAGCGGAAGAAAAGAAAGTAACTTGTGAACATTTTTGTGCAATGATTTAATTTGAATCTCGACGTAAATTGAGAAGACAAGAGTACATCGATCCACTTTTTTCCACTTTTAGCACTTAAGTCCCATTATTTGTCCCTGTAAAATGCTAGTGTAATGAATTTAATCGTGGTCGCCGTTCGCTTGCCGAAGAAAGTCCTAAAAGTCATCCAAAAATTAGTTGTTTAGATAACAATTATGCTGAGCAAAAACTAATAATGTCAGATCATCACGCGCCGTACTATAAGATTGAGGTAACGTTAAACGATAGTTTCACTAGCGTATATTAAATGTTACATAATCATTTACCAGTGAATAAGGTCTGTTTTTGTTGGATTCTACCTAATCTGACAAGATCTTAAAAAGATGCTTCTGTCGATAAAGATGTATAAATTAGTAATAGGTGATGAATGAATACAGGTTGGAAACTAAACTGCAGTGATGGTATAAGTCTCAAGATGAACCAAACCCAACCAAAGATTCGAAGCACTTCGAAACAATAGTTACCTATTCTTTTTTGATAAACTGGTGAAACGGCAACAGTGCCTTTTAGTGGCCTACCCAGAAAAAAGTTTTGGGGGGACAAGCCATGTCCGCCGGAGGTTAGTTCGGCGAACCCGGAAAATTGCGGGGGTGCCATGCCCAATTTTTACCAAGAAGTCGTTAAAATCATTAAAAGAACAAGGATTCGGCGCCTTCTTAAGGCCCCTACAGACGGACGTTTTTGTACGCGTTTATGTACGTGCATTCAAAAATGCACAAACAAAAACATGCACTAGCATTGCCTACAGGCTCACCTACAAATTCGCAGTTTTTGAGCAACGTCCAAATAAGTGGCTGATTTAGCATTGGCAGCAGTTGCGCGCACTGCTGTGATCTTAATAAAAATATAAAAAAGAAAAAACTGCGTCGCATGTAGTAAAGGTTTTCCCACATAAACCTATTGGCAGAACTTGACATTACAACATGGTTACTCCATTACTTATACGTCAAGACACAAAACGGTATGTCCTGGACACGAACAAACAGAAGTAGATTATAGTACCACAGTGAAGGAACATACACTTTATCGGCTCCTGTATCACTTCTCATGGAGGCCAAAACCTTTTTATATTCCCTGCGAAAATCTCTCCAACAACTGTTGATTTTAGTTATAACTGATGCTTTAGTTGCG
Organism: Listronotus oregonensis; assembly: GCA_019359885.1. Lineage (NCBI taxonomy): Eukaryota > Metazoa > Arthropoda > Insecta > Coleoptera > Curculionidae > Listronotus > Listronotus oregonensis. Next base: position 3,502 of record JAHBCN010008023.1, read on the forward strand.
TTTAGTTGAACAATCTGTCACTTCTTGACCAGCATTGAGTAGGCCTCATTTTTTTTTTATTTATGCCCAAATACTGCTTTAATTTTACTTGCCACAGATAGGGAAGTTCCTTGTATAATTTAATAAATTCCCGCAGGAATTCGCGGGACAGTGTTCTACAATCGGACATTCCTACAAAAAAACAAATTGAAATTAATTTAACAAAAAAAAACACTGTAACAATTTATATCCACACGTTGAAACTAGCAAGATTTTTTTGCGTGCGCACACAAAATTTCTGTCGTCGCCAGAAATCGAGAGCGGCGTTCAAAATGATTGCGCATTTAAAACCGTGACGTTTTTATGTATACACATTCACGTTTTTGTATGTGCGTTTTTGAATGCACGTACATAAACGCGTACAAAAACGTCCGTCTGTAGAGGCCTTTAAATGACAAATGTAGAGTCTCTCCCCTGCTAGCTACAGCCCAGGTCTTAAAACAATTTTTTCTCAAGTCTTTTGGAGGCGCAAATTCCCCATGGTTTCTTACTTTAGGGCTCCTTCTGTTGTTTTATTTTAGCCAAAGCTTTTAACTCGTAAAACGGCTTTTCTTAAGAGTTAAATAAAATTAAAATATAGGTTTAAAAAAAGTGTTTTTTATCTAATTAAAAAAAAAAAAAAAAAACTTTTTTTATCGTCTGTGAAACAAGATATTAACAATTAAATTGTGCAATTTTTACAATTTTTTTAAAAATTAATGCAAGTATTAATAAATTTTAAAAAACCCTGATTTTTTGGTTGATTTGTTAACAAGATATAGTTTTTTGAAAGTTTACATAGGTCTGTGTGTTATTAAGAAATAGTGTACTCTTTTATTCTTTTTTCTACGTAATCGCTCTTATGGAAGGTGTATTTTTGGACAAGATGGGTCCAAAAAGTGTAAAATAGTGTAAAATATTACTTTATAACGAACAGAACTCTTTGTACGGTCTTCTACAAAAATATTCAATTTATTTAACACTTTTGGTAAAGCGTATTCGATCTTACAGCGCTAAATTTGTGGTCTATGTAAAATATTGCATCACGAATTAAACTAAATTAGGAAAACATATAATGATCCGTACCGGTACTAGTCAAGGGATTCCCGGCCCGTTGAACAATCAATTTTTGTTACCACTACCACAATTTTCGTATAGCCGCATTAAAAATATTATATTTTATTTAGGTTCTTCCAAATTCGGTGTTTCGATGCGATGTTGCTTCCGATTGCAAGCCTGCAGGAGATAACGTTTTTCGGTAACTATTATTCACTTAAATGACATAAATTATACACAATTTTAAAGGTAAGGAAATAATCTATGCCTCTGCTGTAACAGATTTTTGAAATATAAGTCGAGTTAAGAGAAAATAGTATCTAAACATAACCGATTTTAGGGTGACTTTCACTCAAGAAAATATTAAAAACCAAATCCAAATTTAAAAAACTATTACAGCAGAAGCCTAGATTTAAGTGTTGGCTTTCATAATAGTTTTTAAAACTCCAAATTGGATCCAATTTTCGTGGCGCGAATGGACTTTTATGGACGGGCTGGGCTTTACTTCTATCTATCTATCTATCTATTGTATCACGGTAAGTTCCCTCGCTGGGGCCCTGAGCACTGAGGCCTAAGCCCATTATGCTCTACACCAACTCTTAAGCATACACAGGTTCCGTCACCCTGTACTGTCCCTTACGTATGCATTCCTTTTAAACTAATATGGTGCTGTCGTTTTGCTTACTAGAGCCCCAATTTCCTCGCTAGTGATGCGAGTCCTGTTAGTGGTAGGAATCTTATGTCATTTAGATCCAGCCATGCCCTACCCAGACATTTCCCCCTGATATGCCCTAGTGCTGGGCAATCTCTAAGTACATGTATGGCGTCCTCTCTTCCCTCTCCAACACCATCTACATGTACTTGTCTCGCTTTTTCCTACCTTGTTGAGATAGTGTCTATTTCTACAATGATCCGGCAGTATGCCTGTCAGGTTTCTCATTTGCACCCTATTGAAGTCCTTTATGTTTATCGGTAGGTCCTTCCATAGTTCTTCCCCAATAATAGCCTTTGATTGTCTGGCTTTTGTCTTTTTCCAGTTCTCATCGAACCGTTTCTCTATCTATGTTGCTATCTCTGTCATATCCGTGTTGTAAGAGATTCCCACGGTATATTCAGGTTCATTGTCCTCAGCTCCCAAATTGGCGAGATTGTCAGCTATTTCATTCTCCGGGATCCTTTTGTGTCCAGGGACCCATTGCAGGGTGACTCTGGCGGTTTTTGTTAGTTTATTAATTGCTTCCCGACATCTATTCGTAAGTTCTAATCTGTGCACTGTATTTGTTAGCGCCCCGATCGCTGCCTTACTGTCAGTACATATAGTTATTTTCCCCTGTATCTTCTATTAAGGCAGTATTCTATGGCTTTGGCTATTGCCATAACTTCCGCCTGAAATACGGTTGCATATTTTCCCATTGTTCCATAGAACTTGTAGTTCGTCCTTTCTACATAGAAACCGAAGCCTGTGCGGCCTCCTTTCCTCGAGCCATCTGTATAGATAACTGTTCCTTCGCTTGGTGTCCCACAGCGTTTGTGAGCCCAGTCATCCGCCGATGCCATGTCCACCTTGTGCATGAGGTCCAAATAGATTAACGGGGGATGCTATCCTGCTTCATCGAAAAAGCCACATTTCTCACTTGACCCATGATGTCACAGTGTCCCCCCCTCGTCCTCCACCGTCCTCCACACTCCAGTCTTAGTGCCTCTGCTCTTGCTGAGGCCTTGATCATTATATGGAGAGGTGGGAGCCCCGTAATAATCTTCAGCGATTCCGTCGGAGTATTGGATGCTGCCCCAGTTATTTCTCTCATTGACATTCTCTGTATGTGTTTCAGCATTATCTGTGCCGTCTTAAGTTCCGTGCTTTGCCACCATATCACGGAGACATACAATATCCGTGGCCTGATGACTGCTTCGTATATCCACTTCATGACCTTAGGAGAAAGTCCCCAGTCCCGTCCTACGACTCTTGTACAGAGCCATAGCGATCCTGTGGCCTTCTTCGCTATCATTTCAAGATGTGCTTTCCAATTCAGCTTGTCGTCTAGTATCACTCCAAGATACTTGGCTGTACTAGAGTATTCTAGTTCTCTCTCACCGAACTTCACTTTCCTAAGTCCGGTGTGTTTTTTCCTTCTAGTAAATAATACGAGCTCTGTTTTTGATGGATTGGCTGTCAGTCCGTTTTCCTGACACCATTTTGCCACCATTGCCAGCTCTCTTTCCATAATATCCACTATCGTGTTTGCATGTTTACCTTTGACCATAATGGCCACATCATCTGCAAAGGCTTGTATATACGTACCTCTCCTACTGATTTTCTCCAGTGGTCCATTCATGACCAGGTTCCATAGGAGTGGAGGTAAGACGCCCCCTGGGGGCATCCTCTGCTGACTGTAGCCTCAGTTGTGGTATCTCCAACCTCCAGGATGACATTCCTATCAGTTAGCATCAGACGGATCCATCGAATGATAGTCTTGGGGCTTTACTTACTCTAAGGCTATACTTTTGTCTACGATTGTCGCGAGTGAACTACCTGAATCTTAAAAAAAACTGTTTTTTTTAAGTTATACATAAAAAAATTCGTTACCCCTGAGATATTGTATTAAATATTTTAATAAAAAGAAATCATATACAATTAATAATAAATTATTAAACCATTTTTAGCTCTTTATTTGTATTTATTATTAAAACAAGGAAATAAAGTAAATTGAAAAGAAAGTAACAATTCTTATTAAAGCCAAGTACAACAATAGTTTTGACACCCACCTTTTTGAGTTTTCCGTTTCATTGTGAAATTCTTTCTTTGATTTCCCTGGACGTTTCTGTCTTGCATGAAACGGAGTTTAATAAATTTCGAGGATTAGAGTGTGCATGTGTCATATTAACATAAAAGTGTAGAGTAGAAGCTAGAAGCACAAGATGTAAACTAAATACTAAATATACCCCTGTGTAGTGTTGTAAATGGAAATATTTACAGTGGAAATATTTCCATGGAAATGGAAATAGTGGAAATTTCCGAACGTGTCCCGGAAATCTTAAAAATATTAGAAATTTTGGAAATATCGAAAAAAAAATAAGAATGCGTTTTAAACCATTTAAACAAAGGTTTTTGTATATTTCGTATGCTCTTGTGCAGTATAAATTCCACACTAGAAAAATAATTTTTAAAAAAGTATGTATATTGTTACGATTACGAATAATAATAGTTTGATCTCGGGGACTCATCGATTATTGCTTGTTGGCTATTGCTCGCTTTAGAAGAAAATTAAATATTTAAGGTGTGGATGATATCGATAAAGATATGCCTCTTGATCAAGTTGCACAACTTGTGTCCCGTGGTCGTGTGTTATTACTTTTTAGAAATATCACTGTTTTTTTGTATTTTTAATACTTAAATTTTTATTTATATTAATGGTTATAAATAACCCCATTTGAAATGTCAAAATTCGATATTTTCCATTGGATAAAGAAGAAAAGTTTCTGGCTAAAAAATCGGTAAGTTTACGGTTCTATCAATCGTGTCGTCCATTGTTACCTCAGTAGCGATTGTATTTTAAATTGTTGATTAATTAATATTTTGCTTTTAACTTTGTTTCATTCGCGCAATTGTCTTACCAAATACCATTCGTACTTAGATTTTGAGCCAGATATTTTTTTAATGGTTTAAAATACTTCGGAAATTTAACTAGTTTCTCAAAGTCACTCGAACTACGTTGTCTGAATATCCGGCCAAATCAAACCATTTATAGTATAACCTATGATAAACTTTCATTAAATGTTAAGTTTTTTAAGTTTTGTAGTTTTTAATTCTATATCTTCAAAACACTGCAATAGCACAAGTTTTTAAGACGTTTAGGAACCAGTTAAATATTACTGTTAGGATTGTCATTTTGACATCGTTAGTTTAAAATTAAGAATCTTGATTTTAAAATGGTGTATACTCTAGCAGAAAGAATTGAAATAATTTTCCTATATAGGGCTGAAGATCGATGCGCGCGTAGAACCGCCAGAGTATCAAAATAAAAACGTGGGGCATAAATATGTAATGGAATTGGTGCGTAAGTTTGAAGAAACTGGATCTGTATGCAACAAGAAAAGTACTAATGAAAGGGTTTTAGACGAAGCACGCCAGGTTGAGGTACTAGGACAGTTCGCAATAGATCCGACGTTGTCTATTCCAAAAGTTTCTAAGCTGACCAATATTTCTACGGGTTCCGTGCACAAAATTTTGAAAAAGAATAAGTTTTTTCCATACAAAATACAAATTCTTCATGAACTCAACGAAGACGATTATGATAGAAGAATAGAATTTTGCGAATCAATGTGCCAGCGAATTGACGAAGACCCTCATTTGATCAGAAATATCTGCTTTTCTGACGAATCAACTTTCTTCTTAAATGTAATTCTTAATAGACATAACTGCAGATATTGGGATAATGAAAATCCGCACATATTTCAGGAAGGACATACTCAATTTCCAGAGAAGATCAACGTTTGGGCAGGTATTTATGGAAACGAAATTATCGGGCCATTCTTTCTGGAAGAAAATTTAACTGGGCAACTGTATCTGAACCTTTTGGAAAATGCGATATACCCTTCTATCGTCCAATCTTTGGAAAATCAGGTGGATGAAAATGGTGCTATGGAACTCAGTGAAAATAATTTGCATTTACAGCAAGATGACCCTCCCACTATGCTTTAGCAGTTCGAGAGTGGCTCAATGAACAGTTTCCAGGCACATGGATAGGCAGACGAGGTGCCATCGAATGGCCAGCACGGTCTCCAGACTTAACTCCTCTAGACTTTTCCTCTGGGGTTATTTAAAAAGTAAAAGTGTACAAAACGGCATCTGCAAATATTCAAGAACTTAAATGTAGAATTACACTAGAATGCAGAGGTATTACCAGACAAACTTTCGCCAACGTTCGCAAAGAATTTCAAAACAGACTTTATTATTGTCTCGCCAATAACGGCGCACATTTTGAGCATTTGATAAAATAAATTATTTGAACACGATAAACTAATTAACACACATTTTTACTCTAAGTCGCTTCTACGTCCATCGATTTAAAGTTTCTTAGTACTGTTGGATAGCAAATTTCATGCCGCTTACAATGATGTGTCACACTATGGGGGTTGCCATTTGACATATCAAAGTGAGGTTAACTGGAGGTTAGGAGGTGACGATAAAATTTTATCAAATACGAAATTAAACTTCCCCTGTATATCTAAATCGACGTGTTTCTTTATTTTTTTGGTGAGTGTTTTTTCTAAAGATATTTAGGGTGGTTCGTTTTGAAATGAAAGCACTGTATATATATCTATATATATATATATATATATATATATATATATATATATATATATATATATATATATATATATATATATATATATAATAACAAAATAGGTAGACTTTCTTTGGGCATATAGGCTCCTTAATGATACTTAAAGAAAAAATAATCAAAATCCTGTTAGGTATGACTACTTAGCTTGGTTGGTTTAAAATTACAAGGCATTCAAGTAAATAAATAAACCCGGCTTCAGCCAATCCGATTACACATGTTTCACTCTTGTTGGGGATGGTCACACCAATTGTAGGCCGTAGACACCCTTGACTGCAAAGCAGCCTCCTTAAGAACAATTGTAATCAATACAACTAAATGTTAGAAGCAATTAGCGTCATCTCGTCAAGTAATTTCAAACCAACCAATCTCGGTATCGACAGGTTAAGATGTCATGTCATGTCAAGCTAAGTAGTCATACCTAAAACCTAATACTTACCTATTTTGTTATTATTTTTAACAAGGCTCAAGAAGTTTAATTTTATTTATATTTATATATATATATATATATATATATATATATATATATATATATATATATATATATATATATATATATATATATATATATATATATATATATATATATATATATATATATATATATATAAAAAAAAATTTACACAAAATTTTCTTTATAAAAAAATAGTCACAATAATTAAATACCAAAAGACAAAAATTAGTTTTAAATAAATATTCGCGAACTCCCAACTTAAGGATTTGTTGATCAAACTTCGTTTAACATCGAGAGAAGGTGTGAATGAATGGATCTATCTTATTTTAAGAAATTTTATTTTATTTTTTAGTCATTTCATCCATTTATTATTAAAACTGCCTAGAATTTTACCAAAAAAATAACCAAATTACAATTACCAAAAACTAATAAAACAAATATTAAAAAAATATTTTAGGAATTATATATTTATAGCTAGTGGCAATATTAAAGGGGGTGATTTATCAGTTCCTTTAAGCATAGGTCCCAGAGACTGGGTGTATAACGGTTTTTGAAAAATAATTCAGATATCTTTTGATCAATTTTTTTTTTGAAGTTTGCTAGCATGTTTGAGTAATAAACGGTCCCTATCTAGATTAAAATTATTAGGTCAGTTCGCGTCAGGGTAGGCACCTTAACCAAATTTATTGACACAAAACGAACGCCCTTAATTCCAATTAAATCTCAATATTTTTCTGAGATAAAGCAACTTATAATATAATTTTCTTGTCTGTTAAGTTTTCGTTGTTTTTTGCTTCCTTTATAAGATAAAAAATAAAAACCATATTATTGCATTTATCAAACAAATAAATTTTAAAAGATTCAGGAATATTTGCTAAACACTACAGTTGGGTCCCCTTATTACTACTAAAAATCGGGCAGAACATAATTGCATTATTTTTCAAAAACCATTATTTAGTAGATATTTACATTATAAGCCCGGAAAATGATTTGTTTCAAATTGATGACTCGGTTCCTTCGTCGCCTCGTCCGTAAACATCTCACTCGTACTGTAAAAGTTATTGTCTGTACTGTCGAAATTTATGTTTTAAAAGAATAACGTATTTTAAACCTGCTTCGTATATTTACAAAATTATTAATTGTCTGCTTTGGCAACAGATTTTAGGATTTTTTACTGGTAGAAAAACTGTCAGTACAGAGATAAAACTAAAATTTGACGAAGACTGCGTTGATATATCCACGAAACGCAACTGTAACTGTAAACGCGTAGCAGGCGCGGATCCACCGTTGTGGGCATGCCCACAACCCTAATTCACTAATTGAACCGGTAAAATCTTACTTTCACCGTCTATTGACATCGATAGGCTGATGATAAAATCCCCACGGACAATTTCAAGGCAAACCAACAGGTCCAATTATGAGGTAAAATCGGTGGATGAGTACTTTATTATTAATGGACAGATTACCTCCTGAAGAACTCAACCTCTTTCATTTGGAAGTTTTTATACCGATCCGATATTGACAGGAATTTTGATATTAATATTGTAAAATTAAAAAAAGCGTTTTACATGTACCGCTAGTTCATTAGCGATAATGAATCTACAGTTTTAAATGAATACCTACTCTGGATAACCAAATGGAAAAAAATCTCAAAATAATTTGGTCATACCAGAGTCGATACTAATCTTATTGAGGCATGTGACCAAGATTTGTACCCAAACATAAAAAAAACAACAAATTTTGGCTACACTTCCGGTCAGCGTAGCTACCGCGTAAAGATCGTTTTCAACTCTCCGTAGAATCAAAATTTTGGTTGCGCGCCTCTATGATAAAGGTAATATTATTCGGGCTAGCTCTCTTAAATACATAGGGATGTGCTCCTGGATGTCAACGAAATAATTTATGTTCGCAAAAATGTAAACATTTATCTATCGCAGGGGTCTCCAAACTTTCCAGCCTTAGGGTCATACTGATTACTCCAGTAAGTTCCGAGGGCCAAAACCATATTATCATTGTTGCCGGTGGTAAGAAGTGAAATAGTCCACTGATGAAAAAAAAAGTCCGAAAAAGTACACAACGTTTAAAAAAGGCTGCAAATCGGACTAAAGTCCGCAAAACGGCAACACTGCATATTATTAATTTTCCTGTCATTATCTGTAATTTCTAGATTAGTCGTAGAGTACGAGCCATGAGGAGTAACGTGACACGACATCTGGTGGACACAAGCGGAAATAGGTAGTACCTTCTATCGCTAACAGATGGCGCTAATAGCACGTACAGAATAATCTCGTTGGTTCGAGAAAGTTCTGGTGTCTTCCACTCACTTCTAGATGGCAGTAATTGGAATATATAAGAAGGCTAGTGTCGCAACCACAAGTCAGTTCCTATGACACTGTTGTTAAATAAAATATTGCATACCTTCTTAAAACGTGTTTGTGCGTGTTTAAGTTTAAGACATCTTTATAACAGTATTTTGATTTGAATTGTTGCTTTTGTGTGTGAATTAATAGTATGGAAAAGAAGCGAAAAATTGATAGTGAATGCAGAAAATTCAAAGATCAGTGGAACATTCAGTATTTCGGAATTGAGTCCAGTAACAAGCCGCTATGTTTGATTTGCAATGAAAGCATAGCCGTTCTCAAAGAATATAACATTAAACGTCATTATGAAACAAAACATTTTCAAAATTACTCAGAATATACAGGAAGTTTTCGGACAAAAAAATTCGAAGCTATGCAGCGCGGATTGAAATCGCAGCAATCTTCATTTACAAAACTCAAAACTGAACAAGAGGCTGCAAGCTTTCGTGTGGCTCTTGAAATTGCAAAACGTGGAAAACCATTCACCGATGGAGAAATGATCAAAGAATGCATAATTGCAGTAGCCAAAGAAATGTGCCCTGAAAAGGTAAATTTATTAAAAACTGTCAGTACATTTTGAGTGGTTTTCTTTGGCCTTGGATGAGACAACGGATGTGTCAGATACTGCTCAGGTGTTGATTTATATTCGAGGAGTAGATAAAAGCTATGAAGTGCACGAAGAACTTCTTGATATGTATAGTATTCATGGCACAACTACTGGTACAGATATTTTAAAGGAGTTGAAATGGCCATTAATCAAAAGAACCTTCGATGGAAAAACTTGAAATGTATTACAACTGATGGAGGCAAAAACATGAGTGGCAAAGATAAAGGAGTGGTCGCTCTTGTGTCAAAGGCTGTAGAAAATGACGGTGGTTCAAAACCATTAGTCTTACATTGTATAATTCATCAACAGTCTTTGTGCGGAAAATGTTTGGATATGACTGACGTTCTGAAACCAGTCATATTAACTGTTAATTTTATCAGATCTTTTGGGCTGAATCACCGACAATTCCGACAATTTATTGAAGAGATTGGAGAAACCGACTTTATCTTATCTACTGCCGTACGCTGGCTTAGTTGTGGGAAAGTCCTTCAGCGCTTTTGAACTTCGAGCAGTGATCGAAATTTTTTGAATGAAAAGCATCGCCCTCTTACTGAATTACAAAACAACGCATGGCTGTGGAAGTTAGCATTCTATGTTGATTTGACAAAACATGTGAACGAACTGAATTTGGGATTGCAAGGAGAAAACCAGCATCTTCCTGATTTATACACTAATATCAAATCATTCCGGAAGAAATTGAGACTGTTTCAATCACAACTACGAAGTAAATGTTTTTCACATTTTAAAACATGTTAAATATTCAGCCACACTACTGAGACTGAGTTTCCTATCGATTTTGCAATCGAAACATTGAGTGCTTTGAAGATAAATTTTGATACTCGTTTTCGGACTTTGATGCCATTGCGAATCAAATTAAGATTTTTTAGAATCCTTTTGATACTGACATTGAAACCCTAGCCCCGGAACTTCAAATGGAAATGATTGATCTACAATGCAGTGATATAATTAAGAACAAATATCAAAACTCATCTTTGTTGGAATTTTATAAGAGTCTTCCACTGACACAATTTGATAATTTGCATAAATTTGCTCGTGGTCTGTTTTCTGTTTTTGGTACTACTTATTTGTGTGAGAAACCTTCTCCAAAATGAAGTACACAAAAAATGTTTACAGATCGAAATTAACTGATGAGCATCTTAATCTCTTTTAATAATTGGTACAAGTAAAATTAGTCCACAACTACAAACTATTGTCAGTGGAAAATCTCAATTACATAAATCTCATTAGTATTTCATATGTCATTATGTTTGTTATAAGTTATGTGATTATTTAAAATGTATAAAATGTTAGTTGGATTCATTTCAATAATTTTTTAGTTATTATAAACTGAAGTTAAATTTTCTGCATATTATACATGTCTTTACTCATTACAAATCTGTGTTTCTTTATCCAACTTATCACAAAAACAATAACAATAAGCCTACAAGAATGTTATGAGTTAGCGGAGTTAGCCCATGGCCATATCAATGTAGATGTCATAATAATAATTATTCAACATAAAATTAGAATACTTCAGTAAACTAAATTTAATTTGCTATAAAAATTATTTGTTCTCTAAAAGGAGTTTTCAAGTATGCTAGCTCTCCACGGGCCGGATGTGGCCCTCGGGCCGTAGTTTGGAGACCCCTGATCTATAGTATGTAGTATAGATCAATGCTTAAATTACAGATTAAATTTGTATATTTAAAAGAACTAGCCCCGATAATAATCTTTATATCAAGCTTAAATTTGTAATTTAAGAATTTAGCTATACAATATGCTGTATAGATAAATAAATGAGTTACTAATTCAAGCTTACCCTTTAAGTTTCCCAAATAAACCATATTCCTACTGGAAATAGAAATAAAAAATTTGAACTTTTTATACAAAGCTGCTGCGGATGCTAACTTTGTGTGGGAAGTAGAAATCTTTTTATTATATCCGGTATATAGTTGCTTAGATTGATGGTCTAAACTCTTAGTCCATGGACTTAGAGCATAGACTTCATACCACGGTATGAAGGATTTGGTCAATTTCCCTAACACCCTGTATTCTATACTATAATATTATAAAGAGTAGAAGATTTGTATTTTTGGATGTTTGTAACAAATATACTTAAAACTACTGAACCAATTTTAATTTTTTTTTCACCGTTAGAATATTACATTTTTACTGATTGTGACTAACACAAGCTATAAAAAATAAATGTTACTCGTGTGAAGCCGGGACATGTTGATAGTTTTTGATGAAGTTATTTAGTGTAAAATGGTGTTTAATTTACTTTGTAATCAATGTAATTATTTAAAGATGTAAAAAAATATTAAATTAAAAAATCGTTCAAAACGTAGGTAGGTCCATAATTGTTTATGAGTGAGTTCGTACTCCGACTCGCACTTGGCCGATTGTTGGGTGGCTGTGCCCACGTGAAGTAAAGTCAGTTGAAAATTAGTGTTATTTTAAAATCATTTTTGGTAAAAATTGACGAAACGAAGGAAGATGGTGGAAATCTGATTCCGATGAAATTTTGCACAAATCTAATGCTCACCTAGTACCAAAATAATTGGCAAGACGGTATGAAAAAGGAATTAACAAAAGAATTACTCGTAGTCCGGTAAAACTTTTTTTACCGGACTTAATATTGTGTTACACTGTATCCTGAAAATAACACATTTCAAGACCTATCGGTTTAGGAACTGTGTTTTATAAAATAAACTGAAAAATCACCCCATTAATTATTGCCGGGTCTTGTTTTAACACCCTGTATTTATTTGACACGTTGTCTAAAAATTAAATACGGTTTGGTGGATATAAATTCTAACAAAATTATACAGAAAATAGCCAGCATGTTACAGTTGTTGCACCTGTATAGTGTACAATGCCTTAGCTAACCCTTTGCATTTAAAAGGCAATGTTTTGACGCGTCCGCTGACCTCTTCGGCGGGGCCTTGTCGAGTCCTCGAACCCTAAACCGGAAATATGGGGCCGGCGTTCACGGAACCGATCCGGCACCGCGAAGAACAACTCCCGAAGAACGGAAATAGGTGACGGAGAAATGTTGATGTAAACAAGGATAAATATAGTCATGGGAGCGAGATTAGAGTAGAATAAAAATTGCAGGTTCGGACTACATCATAATTACTGAAGAATGAAAGATGTATATATATATATATATATATATATATATATATATATATATATATATATATATATATATATATATATATATATATATATATATATATATATATATATATATATATTATATATATATATTTTATATATATATTTAAAATTTTTATTATTATATATATATATATATATATATATATATATATTATTATATATATATATATATATATATATTATATATATATATATATATTTTATATATATATATATATTTTTATATATAATATATATATATATTATATTTTATATATATTTTATATATATATATATTGTGAATTAAATTTTTCTTGAACCGTCCGGAATATTTTTTGGGAATTTCGGTTTTTGGTTTGACTGGCAAAAAAACAGACAAAAATTATGTCATGTTTTTAATTAAAAAATATATATAAGGTGCGTTTCATTTGGGTTTTCCAAGTCTTTTTTTAAAAACCCTTATTCTAAAATTACAAATTTTGCTCGAATTTGGCAGTTTAAAAATACAAAAGCTAGACTTACCTTAAGCGTAATGAGAATTTAGCCTGTGCCAGCAATGTTTGTGTTTTGTTTGTGAATGTATATTTTAAATTATAATAGTAAAAATTTTTAATATTGCTGTCTATATAACATAATATGTGTGACAATTTTTTGTTGTTTTTAATTGCTGGCACAGGCTAAATTCTCATTACGCTTAAAGTAAGTCTAGCTTTTGTATTTTTAAACTGCAAATTCAGAGCAAAATTTGTAATTTTTAGAATAATGGTTTTAAAAATTATAAATAAACGTACCTGTATATATATTTTTTAAATTAAAAACATGACATAATTTTGTCTGTTTTATTTTTGCCAATCAACCAAAAACCAAAAAAAATTCCAAAATATATATATATATATATATATATATATATATATATATATATATATATATATATATATATATATATATACAGGGTGTTAAAAGGGTATTTCTTGGGGATTTTTGAGGCGAGAAATTTAAATTTGTCCATGCTTATGATGTATACCTCACTTGTTTGGAATGTCATAACTTTTTTTAAGCTTAGAATATTGACCTGTTTATTAAAAAATGAGTTACTATAAATCCCTCTGCATTAAAAATGTAAATTTTATTTAAGTCTCTATTTTCGAGATAAATGCACTTTAAAAGACCCAGCAATTTTCTTATGGAAAAAGAGTTTTGGCCAATTGTTTTCAAACTTTGCATAATAATGATAGTTCTTAAAACGCTGATCAAAAGTCTTTTTGGGCACAAAAACCCCTAACCCCCCCAAAATTAACCTCAAAAGTCCCCAAATCCTCAGTGACCTTTAAGGGTGATTTTGGGGGGGTTGGAGGCGTTTTCGGGTTTTGTGCCTTGGAAGACTTCTGATCAGGTGTTTTATATATATATATATATATATATATATATATATATATATATATATATATATATATATATATATATATATTTTATATTATTATAATAATAATTTTAATATTATATTATATTAAATTTATTTTACATAAATTTATCTTTTTTTTTGACAAATTAGAATTAATAAAATAAATAAATAATAACCTCTAAATCATTGTTTTTTTATCTTGGAATAGTTCACGATGGCTGAAGGCCTTAGTACTAATGTATCGTGGGGGTCTTAAGTGTGGTAAAAGGGAGTTTAATTATACGGTACTTAAGTATTTTTTCTATATCTGCGGTCAGTAAGTTGCACAGTCTAGGGATGAAGAAACGAACAAAGTGAAAAGTTCGGGACCAATTTTTTGGAGCAGAAGGCTTTAAAATACCTATTAAAGAGCGACGGATCCCCTACAGCCCGTCTGTGGGCAAGAGAAGGAAGTTTTCCATAAGAAGAGGATCATTAATAAGACGAACAGGTCTTCTTTAAATAAAATTAAGAATATTACGAATTGTAGGAGACGCCATTTCCTAAATATTAAAGCAATGTTCTAAAAAAGGCCTGTCTTGGGATACATACAAAGTGTACAGATTAGAAGGGGAATAGTGATGAGCAAAGCAAGACCAAGACCAAGACCGGGCTTGGTCTTGGTCTTGCAAGCCTGGTCTTGGTCTTGGTCTTGCAAGCCAAAAGAAGGTCTTGGTCTTGGTCTTGCTGCAAGAGTCTTGCTGGTCTTGCTTTTTTTTGGAAATAATTATTTAAATTAAGTTATCTTAAATAAAATATATTTTGTTTAATACTTAAAAATAAATAAAGATGGAGACATATTTTCTGCATTAAAATTATAAAATATACCAATTTTAACCTTACACGTACGTTTGAATTATTTGATTTAAAAGCATATTTTAAATGTAGGGGTTTATTTATTTATGCTCCATTTTTAATTAAATTGGGACACAACCTGTTTTTATACTTTTAGTGGCACATAGAAACATTTTAGTGATAGGAATTATTTAAATTTTCTTTGAAGAAGCATATAAAATTTAAAGAAATACAAAAGTATTGTGTGAGCAGAAAAAAAGAACCTTTTAATTTCAACCAGATGAGAAATTTCCGTAAAAATGATTCTAATATGTAAACATTGGTTTCTGATTCAAAAAAAAGTTATTCGAAAATCTTATCATTTCATTTGAACTTTTTATTTTTAAATTAGTCAAACATTTGTCGTAAAGTATAAACATTCTGCATATACAAGGTGGCTCAAGAATGTGTCAAAGCTCGATATCTCCAAAACCGTTCATGATGGTAAAAAACTGAATATACAAACATTATAAAAAAAAGGGCGAAAAATGTGAAATGTTTTTCTATTTCAGAATTTTCCGAAGAATCCACTGCCACTTAGAAAAAGTCCCTTATTTTTAGTTTTTAACCCATAATAAAAAATTTATAACGAAAATCCATTTAAAATAATTACCACCCTGTATATTATGCTGTAAAATTGTTAAATTGTCATATAGAAACAATGTCAACGTAGATGGTTTTTGAATATAATTTTCGGTTTTGACAAAAATAAAGTCATTATTATTATTCTAGCATTGTTTTGCCTTTTCCGTCAAAACCTGAAGTGATATTTAAAATCAATTTGTATAAAAATTATACATATTTATTTATTAATTCATCTCTCTTACATTTATATCTTAGTTTTAAGAAGCAATCTAATAGTGCCACTTCTTATAGTGTGGAACAAAAATAATGTTTATCTGGATTTTAAAAATTTTTGATTTACCCTGTAAGTGGCATCACTAGAT
Organism: Listronotus oregonensis; assembly: GCA_019359885.1. Lineage (NCBI taxonomy): Eukaryota > Metazoa > Arthropoda > Insecta > Coleoptera > Curculionidae > Listronotus > Listronotus oregonensis. Next base: position 19,726 of record JAHBCN010008023.1, read on the forward strand.
AGCTTATTTAGAAAAAACATTAGGAGTATTAAAGTTATTTTCAGCTTCTATAAATTTTGTACCCCCAGCTTTTCTCTGTCGTGAACGGTTTCGGAGATATCGTGCTTTGTCGGACCATTGAGTCACAATCCTATTATTTTTGAAACATGTTATTAAATTTACTCATTATCGTTGTTAAAGAACTGTATAAAATAACAAAGTGACCCATTTAATTATTATTTTATTAAAGAAACCAGTTACTTATTAAATAATTGCCTTTTTTGGCAGTTCTCGACACATTTTTTGTCATTTCTATATGAAATACCTCTGTATATTGAATATAAAAATTTAATATTATAATATTTTAAAAACAGTTGCAGAAGTGCAAGAGTCTTGCAGGTCGGTCTTGGTCTTACGTAGTCTTGCACTTCTCGGTCTTGGTCTTGGTCTTAGTCTTGCATACTCCGGTCTTGGTCTTGGTCTTGCAAACAAAAAGGCGGTCTTGGTCTTGGTCACGGTCTTGGTCTTGCTGCAAGACCAAGACCAAGACCGCAAGACCAAGACCGGTCTCGCTCATCACTAAAGGAGAAAAAAACTTTTTGTCTCGACAGAGAAATCCAAGCTTTTTTGAAGCTGCTGAGGCTATTGAAGTAATGTGTTTATGCCACTCAGATCAGGCCCGAGCAAACTCAGTGCCATAGAAAATGACTTAATTGTTTAAGCAAAACACTCTTAAAAACAGAAAATAAAAATTTAAAACATGACCCAAGAAAGGTACTAACCAGAATATTGCTTAAAACAAGTTTTCGTCTAATTAGTCGGGCAATTGAGGATGTTGCAAATTATAGAGATATTTGAATTCATTTATAGTTTTCAAATAGGCCATCAGTGCATTGCAGAATAAAGAGACCAATCATAAATCGTTAATAGTGTATATTGACTATGCGCTGACCATTTATTATTGGATTTTGCAGGATAACGGCGGTTAGTTCTAGTTAGAACTAGAAAATAGACCAAGAAAGTGCATAAAATAGCGATCTTTAAACAATTTATACTCAGTATGCCATCTAAAACCAAACAAATTTGATGAAAGTACGTCTGTCTGTCTGTCGTCTAGGGACCAAGCTTGACTTTGGCTTTTGTTTAAAACATGAAAGTTTTCGAACAACCGTTTGTTACGAAAAAACTCTTCACGACGCCATGTTTCTGCCATTTTTTAGTGATGTTTACTTAATGGCTACTCGACGAGAGAGATATGAGATCAACATCTCATAAGAGTATGCTAAAAATTACAGTATAGTCTGTCTCAAAGTATATCGTTATGGCTTTTGACTGACCATATCCCAATAAACATTTAACGATTTTATTACCTGTTGTTATTGGGTAAACCCATTTTTTTATAAGGGCAGGGGTGGGCCAGGTATTTCTTAAGTATTAACCATTAGACATATAAATATTTTGGCTAATATTTTAGTGGCAGTGTTGAATAACCGTTTTTACTGTGCGTTTCGAAAAAGTTGTTTTACGAGAATATAACTATGTCGCGTCGAAATCATTTGTCATTAGATGCAAAACAGGTTGTGAAAAATGTGTATGAAACTTTAATCAGTAGAGGTCTAATTAAACAAGAAGCTTTAAAAGAAACCTGTCTACTTACAAAAACTCCAATATCATCGATAAGGGATATTATTATTAGTAAAGAATTGGACAAAAGAAAAAAACGTAGTGATTTTTAATCTCACCGTATAGACAATAGTTCAATCAGAACCTAATAAAAAGGAAAATATATTGTCTATGAAAGCGGAGATATTCTTACCTTGGATAAACTGAAAAAGAAGCTAGACAAAGACGAAACCAATATAAATATTAGCCGTGCCACCCTCTATAGAGTTCTTTGTAAAATGGGATTTAAATACCGCAAAATAAACAAAAGACAAGTTGTAATGTAATCGTACAGATTACGAACTTGGAGATTTTATTACCTTCAAGAAATTTAAAAAAAAAAAACAGATAACAGATCTATAATTTACCTTGATAAAACACACACACAGTATCCAAGAATGGGTTGATTCCAGTCAAAACTGTCAGACAAAAAGCACCTTCAAATAAAGGAAAACGCATTATCATAATACACGCTGGTTCAGAAGACGGATTTGTCCCAAACTGCTTGCTGTTGTCTGCAAAGAATATTAAGGATTCTAGCTTGGATTATCATGAGGATACAAGTGCAGAACTTTTTGCAAAAAATACTCCAAACAACAGTGTTATTTGTGATGGATAAGGCAAGCTACCACAGCCGTCTGCTACACAAAGCACCCGCTTCATCAAGTTCAAAAACTGAAATCCAGGAATATTTGTTAGAAAATGATATTTATTTTGAATTCAGTTACAAAAAAACGCATCTTTTAAAAGTCCTAAATTCATATGCAATTAAAAAACAATATGTATGTGATAATTTGGCTGAACAGGCTGGGCATACTGTCTTACGGCTTATACTTCAAATAAATATTACATCTTCTAGTGCTTTAACTATATAATGTTTAAGAATCCCTCTCTGTTCATTACATACTTAGTCCTCCATGTCTCGCTACCGAATACAAAAACAAAAGAGGTAAAGTCACGGCCTACGTCACACGAAACAATCTCCCAACGCTCAGTACGCGTTGGGTACCACGCTAGGTACCACCGGTAAACAAAGAGGTTCGTGTCGCTTGTGAAACAATACGGATTTAAAATTTCGCGTGTTTTGACAGTTCTTAGCGTAGGCCGCGAGTTTTTTTATGTAGTGTTAAAAAAAGAATAAAAGTGGTACTGCTAGGAATTTTGTCATAAGTAGATAGTTGTAACATAAAACACAAAGTTTTTACTAGTTTGTTTAGTGCGAGTTTTAATTGATATCTTTCCATATGATACAGCATCTTTATGGTAAGTGGGACTGAAAATTTAAAGTTACTTTTTTGTATGTCAACGAAGTATATTATATTATTATTCCATGTTACATAATAATTTATTATTGTTTATTGATTAAGCTAAGCCAAAAAGCCAACGGAAGAAATGTTTTTAATTTCAGACTAGGAAATGCAATTGATATACCTAATAACAATTTACAGTTACAAGTAACAATCTAGAGTGTGTGAAAAAATTTTTTGTATACGTTTGAATAAAAAAAAACTCGAATATATTTTTAATATCAACAGAATTAATTTACTTTATAAGAGAAATTCGCGATTTAAATTAAAAAATAGAAAAAGGTAACAATAAATAACTGAAAGCCAAAACACAAAAAATCAATATTAAGTCAAAATCTAGCCATTATTATTACTTTTAATATATATGGTAAAAGTCTTAGTAAAAGTAGAACATATTAATTAAATTAATTTTTAAATTAATTTTGTTGTTACTAAAAACGCATACGGAATCCTTTTAATTATTACACTGGCGTCTAGAGATACCCCGTGATCACGAGCTTCTTGACAGTGTTGACACATGTAATACGTCTCCGCATTTTTACGTCTGATATATAATTGAGGACAATAAAAAGCCGCTTTGCTAATCAGAACTAACCATGACCGACTAGAAGTTAGGGCTTTTGAATTTGTCTAAATTATCCCTACATAGAAGTTATTAACAAAATTTTTATAATTTTTGATATGGTAGAAGTTATAGTTTTTTTAAAAAGTGAAATTATATATATTCCCCGGGTTTTTTATAATACGTTTTTAAATTTTGTTTATAACTTCTACAAATAATTTAGACAAATTCAAAAGCCCTAAGTTCTAGTCGGTCATGGTTAGTTCTGGTTAGCAAAGCGGCTTTTCATTTTCCCCAATTATATTTCAGACGTAAAAATACGGGGACATATTCAAAAAGACCCTAAATTATTACATTAAAATATAATTTTTTAGCCGATACCCTACATAATAAAGCGTTTCATGTGTCAACACTGTCAAGAAGCTCGTGATCACGGGGTATCTCTAGACGCAAGTAATTATTACCAACCAACATCTGTGTCCCATTAAAAAATGTTTTTACTACGTATTCTTTTTGTTTCATTAAAATATTTTCTTGAGTTTTTTTTTAATCTACGAGAGAAAATATTCAAGACATATTTTTTAATAAGAGAAAATCACAAATAATTTTATTTTTCGCTGGATGACATCAGTGGCTATGGGCTGGGGAGGCCAGGAGAGTCCTACACCCCCATGTTTGAAATAAATTAAATAGTTTAGGAAATTTTGTAATTTTTTTTCCATTATTGTCTTATTAAATTTTTCAATAAAAAAGTTGGCCCCCCACTTTTTGTAGTCATCCTACGTCACTGGTGATCTGTATATCGCTCAAACCAAGCATCTAGAGCGTTTTAAACATAGAAGAATTCTAGTAAAATTTATTGCGAAAATGAGCACCCAAATTTTGTTGACATTCTCATAATTTTTGGTAATAGTACATTCATTTGTGTTTGACCCGTCCATAAGAGACTTTAGTAAAAAAAATTCTAGAATTCATCGGATACTCATGCACAAAATACTTCAGGAAATTTCTAATAAAATAAGCCAGTAGGTTTTAATATCCCTTATATTGTTTAAAAAAAATTGTTTTATAATTATCTCATTTAAAAATAAAAAAATGCAAAAACACATTTGTTCGGTATATTTAACTCCTAATTTTTATTTAATTTGATTTTTGGCTATAGTTTAGTAATTAAATACAAAAAATGGTTCGAAAGAATGTTATACTAAATCTTTTTATCGCTATTCTATTTATTGCAGGTATTTCTAGAATTTTAAGGAAGATGGGTAAAGATCAGCCTTTTTTCTTTTTTTAATTTAGGCAATTTTATTATATTTATAATAGGTCCAAGTATCTTTATTTACATCGATAATGAATTAGTAGTAAAATTAGAAAAATTAAAAAAAACCTTTAAACTTGCTCTTTTTATTCAATTTTAGCCATTTTACACGTTTTTTGATTTTTATTTTAAAAAATTTCATGATGCGCTTAACGCACCAAAATAAATGCTAATTTATAAGGTTATTAAGTGTAATATTAAAGATAAAAAAATATGTTAGCGCACAAAGCGCATATATAATTTAAAAAATAAAAGATCAAAAAACGTGTTAAATGGCGAAAATTTAATAAAAATGTTAAGTTTAAAGGTCTTTTTTGGGCTTGTCATTTTGATTTTTTTACTAATTCATGGTAGATGTAAATCAAGATTTAAATATAATAAAATGGCCCAAATCAAATTTTAAATTTTCACAAATATGATGGGCGAAAAAAAGGCCGATCTTCACCCACCTCCTTTATTATTATGCACAACTTTTTTTTATATGACTGATTTTTTTACTCTTGGTAAATGTTTTCAATAAGACAAGAACTACGTGGGACTAGCTGTATAATCAATCTTAAACTTTTTCTTTCTTTTTAGATGCTACCAACACATAATTTCGCAGACAACTCTCCACCGAATCCATTTAAACCTCCCAACTTGTTGAATGCATTCGCTATCAGAGAAAACGAGTAAATAAATATACGACGAAATAACGGTAAAAACCCGTTTGAAGAAAGTAATTCTGCATTCGATAAAGTTAATAGTAATACTGTGGTAATAGACAAAATCAAAGACATACGTCGGTGAAAGTCGCGGATAGTGAGAATAGTTGCATTGGGTCAGATGCTGCGAAGAAATCGGTAAATATGCTTAAAAAGTGCGTGAATTTTAATAATATTTAGTGAATAAACTAATAAGATTCGTGAAGTTACTCTCAACTAAATATTCTTCACAACTGGTGAGGTGTATAAAATTTTAATCCGGATAAACACATGCTAAAACATTCACAACATAAATTTGTCAAACAAGCAAAAGGCTTTTCTAAAGAGTTAATTTAAACACCTCCAGTGTTATGGATTACATAGAAATGTTTACATTGGACGCGAACGAATTTTTAAGGACCAAGTGTCTCTGTAAAAACCAAACTAGTACAACACAGTCTTTTTGCAAGGATTGTTTTAATAATTACAGAGAGATAACTGATAATTCTATTTTAAATATAAGTCATTGTGCGGACTCATTTCAACACAGAGAAACGAATAAAATTAACTCCAATGAAGAAGTACCTGGACAAATTCAACATGATATATCAAACAGTCAACCACTATTTTGTGCTAAAGATAATGATAACATAATTACAACTGACGAAAAAAATATGTGTGAACCAAACATGCTAGACAAAGGATTGCTAAATGAAAATGAAATTTGCGGTAAAGTGCCAATTAACGAAAACAATAGTGTTAAACAAAATAACAGCTGCGAGATATCTGATCCTGCTAAAAACAATAATGAAGTAGCTTTAAAAAATGATTTAAATACGTCTGATTTATGTGAAAGTATATTGCAAAATAAAATAGAAAATGACAGTACCCTTTTAAGAGATACACAAAATAATAAGAGTTGTGGCCATAAGAATCACAGCAAGTTGACTGAACCCGAGACTGAACCAGTATCGGTAGTCCCAGATATTGTAGAGACAGATGAATCATGTTTACCTAAAGATAGCAACCCATGTTGTTGCCCTTTCTTCGAAGTAAATAATTTATCTAAAACAATGGACACCAAACAGCAAAGTACAAAATTTTGTTATAAACCTCCGTTAACAGACCAGACAAACGATTTAAATACAAGCTGTCTGTCTGAATTGACAAATAACGATAATTTATTAGTTTCGTCTCCTCCAACGACGATTAAAACTAATTTACCCAAAAGCCTTGACCTTAAAATTGCAAGTCATCCCGCCTCAATGCTCCAGGACCTTCTTAATCCTCCGAGCACGGGCCCCAACTCTTCGGAAACGGTCCCCAGCAGGCATCAGCAGGAATCGGCCCACGGAGAGTCGTGCGCGTCTCATACATCGATCGAAGCCAATGGACGATGGCGCGAGCAGGCGCCGATGTGCAGTCGCGAATTCGCCGCCGACGTCGGTGCTAACGACGCTCTTGAGCGCCGTATTTCGCAGGATACAACAACTGTTAACATCCTTTTAACTAAAACTCCGTCTGATTTTCAAAATTCCTGCATAAAATCCGCTGAAAACGCGTGTGAGAATAATAAAACTGAAATTATCTGCGGCGACGATAAAGTCGACCCACGTGTCGCGAAAGAACAGCGTCAACACTTAAGCTGGGGGTTCAGAAACGGAAGGCTTGTGTTTGCTGAGAGTAAAAGTGACCTTGGCGGTTCAAGGCTTCAACAGGAACAAGTGGTTGACTCCTCAGAAGGTGTCTTAAATGTTACTACCGGTAATAGACAAAGTTTAGCTGAAAATCATGAAAAAAATCTTAAATGCAAATTAATTCATACTGCCAAAGAAGAAACAGCTGATGGTCAGTTAAGGTGTTCTGAAACATCCAGTTTTAATGAAAATAAGTTAGATTTGAAGACTGAAAGTCGCAATTTATGCGTAAAGGATCCGGAAAGTCCAAAAACAAGTAAATATAAATCTAATAAAAGTATCAAAAACATAAGCAAAGAATTAGAAAATTTAAATGACATAAATTTAAATAAATTAATTAAAAATGATTATCAAAACTCATCAAAAATCGAACAGGTGGCTAGTGATGCAGAAATTAATAAGAACTCAACAGATGGCAGGGACACGAAAAATTTAAAACAAGAACCTGATCAAGATATCTTGTACAGTAAAGATATTAATAAGAGACTTGAGGATAGTAATTCGAGGTTGAAATACCTGGAGGATAAACTAAAAAAAGCTGGCATTATCGATCAAAATTTGGCATCACCTGAAGTTAGCACAAAAGTTTCCTTTGAAGTTAGTAATATATCAGTTAAAAAAGACAGTTTTTGCCAAAATACTTGTAAATGTAGTAAACAAAATATAGTTCAGGATTTAACTGTAAATAACAAGGTAAATAACGATGACAGGCAAGTAGTGGATTGTCATTGTTTTATAATAAAAAAGTCGAAAATAAAAACAATAATATAAATTATTGTAATTCAATTTCAACTTTAAACCTATTATGCAAGTATCAATGTAAAGAATCCCGTGAAACTAAAAACAAACCAAAAAATCTTGTTGTTGACTCAGAAATCCCAAATTCTGTATTAAGCGAGTTTGCCAAAAATCATCAATATAAACTTGAACACATTCATGATAAAAATAATAAAGATTTAAATGAATTAACATCAAATTATATTGAATATAGCGACTTCCAAAAAGAAGATTCCGAAACCAAAAATACTGGTTTAGATTCGAATCAAAATATAGTTAAAAAAGAAGATTATGTAGAAGGTGAAGACCTTATACCGGAAGATTCTCATGAGATTTGCCAGTTCGATGTGAATAATTTTACTGGGTTCTCAGCATTCAATGCAGATGAGATATCCGGATGTTATGACGAATTTCTTGAAGATTCTTCTTCCGACGACTCTTGCGATTGCGACGATGATGATGACCACTTTATTGTTATAAGGTAAATATGATTGTTTAACAATAAGTTTAGTAATGGTTAATAGTTATGATTATGGTCTTTATATACAAATTTATTGATAAGAGTATCTTTTATTATCTTGTTATTTAAATTAGGACCTTATTCAATATTTTACCCTAAATTAAACCGATGTTCGCAGCAAAACTACAATTTTTTTTGTCGAAGTGGCTCATTAAACAAAAAATGTTGACCAGTTACATTACGTCTTACATACCAAATTTCAAGTTTCTACTCCCTAAAGAAGTGCCCATTATTTTGATGACTCGACGAGTCAGTCGGTCAGTCAAGAGTAAAATTGATGATTTAATCGAATATCTCAGAAACCACTTGACATAACTTCCTAATTTTTTACAGGTAATTATAATACTTGTTGGATTTACATACCATATCTCATACCTTTATGTGTAACGATAGCGAAGTTATGATAACTCGCTGAAATGTTTTGTGTAATATACAGACTTTTATAATTTAACTATTAGTAAGTTATGATAAAACCATGAAATAATTTAATGTTTTTTTAATTACCAATTCTTAAAAACACAGTATTTTTAAAAATGGTCTTGTCAGGAATAGTTGCCTTATTTTTCGTACTTTAGAAAAAAAAAATTAAACCAATTCGTTACAGTTTTGAGACAATAACATGGAACATTTTTAATATGATTTAGCATACTTTTTTTAATGACATAATTTTTATCTTATTCTAGTCGCTCTATCTTCTAAGCTCATTATAAAGTAACAACAATGTTAGTATTTAAAAGTTAATGAATGACACTAATTAAAGATGACCTTATGTAAATCAAAATAAGTTCTACTTAATAAAAAATTGCAAAAATTGTTCGGGCATAATACATTTTGTTGCATCAATACCAAATGATTTTGTTGTTCTATTCTGGATATATTGCGTTTTGATCGACTTTAGTAAACATTTTGGGTAGTTTTTTCATGTTGAATGTAAACCCTACTTTAACATTATCATTTTATTTGAAATTTTGCTCAAAAACACGAATACACTTATAGATGCACAACAATTTTAAGGAACTTAGCGTTAAATCTCCAATGTAGCCAGTTGTTTGGCCATTTTATGGATTATCTTGGCTAAGAATTCTTAATATTGTTGGTGCAATAAGATGTAGATTAAAAATAATGCTTCATGCGTCAGCTCCTAGCGACAATGAACATAATAGTTTTGTGGTTACATTCTGGAAAAATTATTTTGATGTTTTGCCACTTTTGCCATTAATACTTATATTCTAATACGTTTAATGGTTGTTTATAGGATTATATAGTGTTTGAACTATGTTTCTAAAATTGCATCAAACGCAATTTGCTCCTCAGATGGACAAAATGTTATTTAAAAGTTACTCCTCAAATTATAATACTTTGAATTGAAATTGATAAACCCTAATATCTATAACAAAATAAAAATTAAAAGTAGTCAGTTCTTTCCAGAAAAAAATGGTAACATTTCAAGCTATTGACTATGAGGAAAAATAAGGGGAAATAAGAAGCGAATTAGTAAGACCAATTATTTTATGATTGATTATGGTGCTTGGGTGCCTAAACATAAAAAAATTACAATGTGCTTCTATATTCCGGCTTGCGTCTTTTAGAAATCTTAGCCTTTTTGGAAAAAATTGTAGCTGCAGAGAATAACATTTTCTACAGAAGTGACATCTTCTAAAATTAAAAAAAAAACCTTTTTGATGAAAAATAAAGGTAAAAAACAAATCAAAAAAAACTTTAAATTTTTCCATTTTTTCGACAAATTTTTTTTAAGGTACTAAGATAAGTATATACGTTGCTTTGGCGAAAAAAAAACAGAACCTTTAAAATAAGCGTAGATAAAAGTATTTTATGAAAATTTGATAGATATATGACATTTAATACCAAATTTCCTGCACTTACAATTTGCTTGACAGCCTTTTGAATATTTACAATATATCCAGCTAGCCAATAGAAATGGTATTAAGCCATTTTTCGTAGACTTTCAACGCCATTTAAGTGGATTTAATTTAAATTTCTTTTTTATTGTTGTATTTACAAATAATTAATTATAAAATATATATTATTATTAAAATAACTTGACAAAAGAACCTTTTTTAAATGAAAATACTTTTTGTTTATAAAAAATAAAAATAACCTGGTAAAATAAAATCGGCAAATAATGAAAGGTTGTAAAGTATAAAAAAGTCATATATCTGTAAAATTTTAATAAAAATACTTTTGATGTTACTTTATTTTCTCTAAAGCAATGCCTATATCTATCTTAACTTAAAAAAAATGATTTTTTATTTTTTTAAATTGGTTTTTGGCACTTATTTTTGAACAAAAAGATTTTTTTAACTTTAAAAAGTATCACTTTGATAGAAAATTATTTTCTCTGCAAAGAAGCAAATTAGACATTTTTGCTAAAAATGCATAAATTTCGAGATTTTTAATCATTTTTTTTTATTTATTTATTTAATTTCCAACCAACTACACAGTTTATTACAGAGAATATAACATTGAAAAAAATTAACAATAAATAACTTTTATAAGCTCATTAATAAAACAGTCAAATTAGTTTTAAATGTGTTTTATAAGTATTTGAAACAGTGATGTTTTTTTATTTTGTTATTTCTTATTGGTCGAATTAATATACATTTTTAGTTCGTTATAAAGTATTGATCTTATTTCAAAATTACTTTAATTTAAATTGTTTCTAATAAATCTGTTTGTTGAATTTTTTCTTTTAATTTCAGGAAATAAATAAATATATATTAATTTTTACAAAATAATAATTTGGTTTATACTAATTAATTGTTGGTTCAAGATAAATATGGTAATTTATGAATACATTTAATAATAATAATTTTAATTTGAAGTCTCCTTAAAGGTGTTAATATTTTTGAGTTTGCTAAACCCCATATTGAAATAAAATATTGCAATTTTGAGTTTACTAAACTATAATAAACTAGATCAAAAGCCTGTCTCCGCCAGGCGAGAGACAATTTAAGTAGCCTCTGTCTCGTAAGACGCCTTCCGTACGGCTAACGGTAAAAAAACACTTTTTGCTCCTATTTTTGTCCCGGGGGCAAAATTCAAAAAACGGGCTTCGTTAGGTTCTAGCTACTGCTAAAGACTACCACTGTGCCAAATTTCATGATTTTAGCTCAACCATAACTTCAGAATCACGTACAAAAATAAAATTATACCTACCTACATATAAATATATACTACATTAGCATATATTATATATATAATACTTATATATATATCAATTATTAAGGGAAAATAATTCGAATTTTTCTTTTAAGGGACATAAATTTCTAAAAAATTAAACGTGATAGTAATTTCGAAGATATTCTCTCTTTAAAAACGCAAGCTTGGATTTTTATTTAAGCAAACAAAGAATCATAATTAATTAGAAAATTGCTGTTAAAAATTTGTTCCTTATTAAGAGTGATACTCGATATTCTATTTTGCTAAGAAAAAAATTTAAAGCTGAAGTTTGATTTTGACCTAAAATCAAATCAATCCTGGTGCTTTCTCTGGGGTTAGTATTGGCACCAATTATATTAATAACTTTGTTGCTTGCTATAGGACCCTTTTTTTCACACCAACAAAATGTGGAAGACCCTCTACCATTTTTCGGAAATATTTTTGGTATACTTAGTTCTTTTATATCCTATTTTTATGCAAATTTTGAAGGATAATTCTTTCTATTCTATCATTACTTTCATTGTGTGTTGAATGCTTTAGCAACATATTTTTAAAATTATATCTTATTTTTGCATTGTCCACTGGTAATGTAAACCTTTCGTAGTTTTTACCATTTTGTAAACAATGGTGTTTTTTAAAATATATAATATCAATCCTTAATACGAGCATTCTTGACCCCATTCAGAGAATGGCCGTTCGGGTTAATCATTACCACATTCTTACAAGAAACCTTCCTTCTCTTGATTACTAACTACTGTGGAGGATTTGTTGCTTCTTTAAAGGTATTTTCACGACTTCTGCCTCCAGGATTTAGCCAATATTATTTATTTTTTAAAGTAACACAAAATGCCTTCACATTCAACTGGGTGGCCCTCGAAGTTCCACACTTTACTCATTCGATTTTTTTCCTAGAGCGTCTGGACAGTGAAATCTTCTGTCTGTAGAGTTCTTTTTTTCTTTGAATCTCCAAATTTTAAGTATTGTGTCAATAAACTAACCCTTACTTTATTTAAGACCCTTACGGTACTTTAGTAATTAGGCTTTTAAACCTTCTTAGACTGCTTCAAGATAGGGTCAAATTTTCAATATATTTCCATTAAATTTAAATTATTAATTTAATTTTTTTTTCACAGAAGAATGCGAGGTGACGGCTGCACCATGGTAAACGAACCCGAAAGAACCAAGCACAATCCCGACAGGGCCAACCTGAAGTCCCTCCTAAAAAAACCGGGTCGAACCAAAGACAGAAAATCGAACCGCGTAGTGTTCAACGAGAACAAAAACGAATTTTTTGACGCCGATTACATCATACTCATCCGCGAAGAGTGCGACTATGACGAAGACGATGACGATGGCGTGTGCACGTGTAACCAGCACGAAATGGTCCGACTTACGTGTTGCGAACCGAACTGCAACTGTCAGGGTTACGAGGGTTTCGAACAGACCCCTCAAAGTCCAAAGTTCGCGCCGCCAATTGAGTTCGTGGACGCGGTTACCCTGAGCCCTCCGGAAGGGTACAAAGACATGGAATTGATGGCTGCTTCCAGGGGTCAGCAGCGAGGAGCGGTGTGCAGGGAATGCAGCGCTACGCATGAGGAAGAAGTGGAGGAAGAAGGTAGGCAATATGATTTCTTACTTCAGTTTGTTCAATTTTGATATATTTTGGTATAGGCAAAAAAAGTTGAACATATACAAGTATTTCGATAAAACTGTGACAAGAGTGTTGTTGTTCAACAAGAACAAAGTTTCAGCAAACCTAATAAATCACTTACGGCCAAGTGACGGTCACGTTGTTAAAGTTAGCAATAAACTTAAGAATGGGTAAAATTTAGCAAAGAGTAAAAAATTAAAAAATCTTTACTACATAGCACATTTCATGGCAACTGGGTGGCAATAAATAGTTTAGTTCGGAATTTTGCTTTAAAAATCAATAAAAAAAATAAAAAAAATACCTTGTACAAAATATGAAAAGAATAGGTCCGGCACTGTAACCAAGTCATTTGATATATTTTCTTCTCGTTTAGGGACCTAATTAAAAGACACTTATCAGCAGTTTACAAAACGATGCAGGGATGAACCAGAACAAGATTTACGAAGGTTAAAAAGGCATCTTTAAGACTTTTAAAGGGGTGAAATCATTCCCAAAAATTAAAAAATAAATTAGAAATTTTTAAATATTCAGAAACTATTTTGTTGTTTTAAGTCATGAAGAGTATGACATAACTATTTCTTATTAGCTTTAAAAAGAAAACACCTCTACGAAGGATTATGGAGTATAGATAGAAATTTAAATCGTTTATTTCTTTTAGGCAGTTAATTATAGTTATTTTTGTACCAAGGGCGTAAAATAGCACTTTACGCTCGCTGCTGAAAGTAGTTGCCCAAGCTGTGCGAGGGCAACAATCAGCTGAGGGTGTAAAGGTGCTTTACGTCATAGATGCAAACCATTTTTTTGTCTACGACTGAAATTAATGACTAAGCATTTTCTATAGTTATTTTTTGGTGTCAAACTTTTAATTTTGTTTTCGTTTTTTCGTAATAATTTCTTAACTAAATGACATAGCGGTACAAAATTGAGTATTTGGGGGTTCTCTGAAGCAAGAAATTTAAATTCGTCCATACTTTTGATGTTGCTAGTAGACGGCGCCAGCTACGGCCTACCGCATTTGTTGTTGTTTTGGACTTACAATATTGACCTGTATATTAAAAAAGAAGTTACTATAATTTTCGCTGCGTCAAAAATGTATACCTCATTTAGGTCTCTAGGAGCAACTGTTTTCGAGATAAACGCACTTTAAAAGACCCTGCAATTTTCCTATGGAAAATGGGTTTTGGCCAATTATTTTCAAACTTTGCACAGTAATAGTTTTCAACACGCTGATTAAAAGTCTACACGGGCACAAAACCCAAAAACCCCTCTAGCCCCCACAAAATCACTCTTAAAGGTCTTCAAATCCCTAGTGACTTTTTGGAGGGATTAGAGGGGTTTTTGGGTTTTGTGCCCGTGTAGGCTTTTTATTAGCGTGTTGAAAACTATTACTTTGCAAAGTTTGAAAACAATTGGCCGAAGCTCATTTTCATAGGAGGGTCCTTTAAAGTGCGTTTATCTCGAAACAGTTGCTCTTAGAGATAATGTATACATTTGACGCAGCTGAAATTATAGTACCTTCTTTGAATAAACAGGTCAGTATACTAAGCTTAAAAAAAGTTATGCCATCTAAAACAAGTGAGGTTGGCCGTATCTGGCGCCCTCTACTAGCAACATCAAAAGTATTCACGAATTTAAATTTCCCGCCTCAAAAAACCCCCAAATCTTTAATTTTGTACCACTATGTCTTTTAGTTAAGAAATTATTCGGAAAAACGAAAACAAAATTAAAAGTTTGACACCCTGTATCTTAGTTATTATTAACTTTGGGATAAGGCAATTTTACGTAAATTGCATTATTTCGACCTAAGGAATTTGCTGTTGCGCTGTAATCCATTACTTCTGGGACACCCTGTATATATGTGGTGTCAACAAAGTTGTCAAAAAGTGGTTTTTAAATTTGGATTATGAGCCAAAGTAATCCAGAAAGAGAAAAAGCTGCAAGGAAAGCCTACAGTTGTTGCCAGAAAAGTCAAGACTAATTTATGAAAAGGCATACGGGGATTTCATGAGATAGCTGACGCTGGAGGTGAATTGTAATCAGTGTACTTTTAAAATAACAATAAATGATTAAATTGTTGTTTTTACCAAAATTGAGGCCCTATTCAATTTTATTGTTGTTTTATAAATTTATAAAAGGGGGACCTTTTGTTAATTTTTCGCCCTAGGGCGTAAATGTGAGATTTTCCTTCCTCAAATAAAAGCGTAAAATTTTATTCTACGTCCGGTCGTACAAAAACTAATTTCTTTGTTGCTTATAACACACCCCGCCAGCCCAGCAGGCTTGTCTTATTGTTTGTGTTAATCCTCATTTCTAATAATTGTTTCTTCAATGTATCATATAAAAGTAATAGCTGGGAGCTATAAGCAACTCTGATTATCTTACATCGAGTCTATTATTGCATAACAATGCTAATTTATACATTAGTTATGTGTCTGATTAACTTGAGTCACGCAACAATTATTTTCTGGGTGTTGAAACAAAATAAATATATACTCACGTTAATAAAGATAGTATAAAAAATAAAACAAATAGTAACAAAATAATTGAATTATACGGGGCGTAGGTATGTGAGCAAATACTTATTTTAACCTTAGGACTAGGGTGTGCGAATATTCGAATTTTTTAATTATTTAAGGCGATTCGAATACGATTAATTCGATTCGATTTTTAAATTAAATATTCGAATTATTTAAATAGTTCGGACTATTCGAATAATTCGAACTATTTGAATAGTTAGAACTATTTGAATAACTCGAACTATTCAAATAATTCGAATAGTGCAAACTATTCAAAAAATTGAAATAGTTTGAATTATTCGAATAATTCGAATTATTTGAATGATTAGAATCTTCTGAATAATTAGAATACCCCAATTGTTTAAATATCTGAATACATGAAATAATTTGAATAAATTTAACTGTCAGGTTTGATGTAAAAAAAAATCTTTTTCATATTTTTGGTATCAATTTTATAATGTGATTGGAATCAAAAATTATCAATTACAGAAAAAAATGGTAATTTTAGTTTAAGATAAACTTGAGATTCAATTTCTGGCAATAAAAAAGTTCTTTTTTCATTTACTATATCTTCTGCGGTGGAAAACAATCTCTCTCTTTCAACAGAAGTACATGGGATTGGCAAGTACCTTTTCGCAATTAACGACATCTGAGGAAAACTTATACATGCTTATCATTCAATTAATTTTTTCCAGTGGTCGATTCGTGGCCAAAATAAGTAATGCATTATTTCCTGCTCGATCGTTCGAGCCAAGCAAACATTTTGTTGTTGGTGTTTATTAATTCCGGGTTGCTTCATAAAATTCCAGAATAACTATTGATCACTATTGCTAGGCTCACGTGATAAATATCCCGGTTCATTACTCGTTTTATTTGTACGAAATTCGATGATTTCAGTTTAAGCGTTTCGTTCGCATTATTATTTTTAAAATAGCTTTTACAACTCGTATAATTAGCTTATACAATCAAACTAACGTCTTCAATTTTTCTTGGTAATCAGAAGCCTAATTACCAAATCCCATATTTACAACTTTAAAAATGACAATTTTTTAATACAAACTTTTATTCCCATTTTAACTCCCTCTCTGCTCCCAGGGATGTAATTCCCAAAATGTTAAAACAGATAATTTTTAATCGTAATCAATAGCCTACAAACCAATTTTCATACTTCTTAGTCCGGAAATGACAAAGTTCGATCAAAACCCTCATCCTCTATTTTACCCCTTTGGGGTGAAAGTTTTCTAAAATGCTTTCTTAGCTGACGTCTCCTATTTTTCTGCGTAATCAGAAATATAATTACCTGCCATATTTACTACCTCAAAAATTACAATTTTTCTATATAACCAAAGATAATACTACTACGAATAGATGGTTCATTTAAATGGGGCGTTTTGAATCAGTTCGGAGATATCAATGCTTCAGTAAATGCGAATAAAATTAAGTCGGTAACCCCTGCCCCAGCGAATCGAGGTACGAAACCATGTGCGACATTGTCAATGTCTGTCGCTTATACCTTATTCGGAACACGAAGTAGCGAAAGCGGGCGGCTAAACGAATTGTGATTGTGTAATTTCTAGTCGCATTTCATCACGCCAAATAAAGGGGGAAGGATAGCGTGAAAATCTCTGATGGATATCGGCTCGCGTTAGCCAAAGTCCATTAGGGGTATCAAAAATATAGCATTGAATGGTTCATCTTATCCGTAGTAGTATTATCTTTGATATAACCTTTCACCCTTCCCCCAAGAGGTGTAATTTCAAAAATGTTAAAACAGATAATTTTTAATGGTTATTAATAACCTACATAAAAATTTTCATACTTTTGAATCCAGAAATGACAAAGTTTACTCAAATTTTTACCCTCCACACATTCTACTCTTCTAGGGGGAAGGAAGTTTCCTAAAATCCTTTCTTAGCTAAAGTCTTCTAGGCCCTTATCTTGCATGTGCCGTGAATATTAGGCAAATGATCCTCCCCTGCTGAGCGCAACCGCCAAAACCTCCTCAGAAAGGAACAGGTATAGGAATCTTCGTTCACAGCGCTTAGCCCCAGAAGAAGGACTCCATCGTTTGGCTTGAGTTTCTCCTTGATCCCTGATGGCAAAAGCTGTTGATACAGCGCCTTTAGCCGCCTTCCCGGAAAAACTATGTAGTTTTTATCGCGAGCACTTCAATGATCGGAGGTCAAAAAGGAACTGTGGACGGGCTTCTCGTTCTTCCTTCGCTGCTGGGTGCCCCCTTCCACGTCCACGTCTCGGTCATGAATTTTCGCTCGACGCACTAGGTTCACAAAGGCATTATTAGCAGTGTTCTCAAAAATTATATGAAAATGTGAGATATACAATTTGTAGCTTTAAATCTCAACTTTAAAAAGCCGTTTTAAAAATTCAGATCGGCCATTTGCCTCACGCCTGGCCAACTTCTTATGGGGATACTGGAAAAAGTGACATTTGACAATTATATCATTGCCAGGGAATAAGTAGTTTTCTATATTTTTCCATATTTTGCTTTGTAGTAACTTGGTAGTAAATTTCTAGATGGCGAAACGTCGATTTTTTTTAACCAATGAGAAGTGAGAATTATTTACATCCCTTTTTAACCATAAATCCCAATTTTGTGTTTGCGTCGGCCATTTTCTATTCTAGTATTTGGGTTGTAAGTGTTGACTTTGGGTTGACTGTTTTAAATTTGCGTTCTTATTTTTTCCACACTATTGGGAAAAAATTATAAGGTAAAGATATGTTATTTAAATATTGTAGTAAGCCTTCTTCGATATTAAACCAAGATTCTTTGTAAATATCTTCGCAATGGCACCAGCACAACATGTAGGCTGAAATATTCTTGTAATTATCCTTGTTGCAGAAACGCCTATTATAGTAAAATTGTAAGCACAGATTTTAAGAACAAAAAGTTTCATTCTTTTCTTCGAGATCCCTTCTCGTTAGAAGCTTGGAAAATTAAATGTACTTTAAGTCCCTCAAAAGATTGTAAAAATGTATGTTTGTAAGGACCGTTGTTCAAAATTAAATTATGCAAATCTTGAGGATCCTTCTCGCTTAAAATATAGAGCTGCAACCTTGGTCACCCTTTATGAATTCCATTTTAAAAGAACACAGTTACGGAAAATGTTTCAATTCTTTTCAAAATTTACCTCTCGAAACCATTGGACAACCCTAAAATTAAAATTTTAAATAATGTTATTTTATACCTTATTTACAAAATTTCAATTTCATGTTTAACTTGTCAGAGTAATCTCTTTTTAGTGGAGGTAACCGACAAGCATTTATTTGTAATGTTTAAAGAGTTTGATAACGAACGAAGGCTTAAATATGCTAGTGAAGCTTTAGTCAATCTTGTAGACAGACTACATGCTGATATTTACAAATATTTGGATGAGAATGTTTACAAGAATAAAATTAAAAATTTATATAGACAACAATATTTCGAACCTTACTGCAAGCTCTTTTCATTTGTTTAGACCGTAATTTTATGAAATATTTAACCTAACTTTAAAAATTTGTTTTAATAAGCATCTTAAAGAAAGGAAAAATAGTTTTGAATCTAGAAAGAGAGTAAGCGATAGACATAAAAATATAATACAAAAATTTAAACAATAATTTTTACCATTTCTTATAAATATTTATGTTTATTTTTCAGTTACCACATTAATTTAAATTCTTTATATATTTTTGCCCGCTGTCTGCTTTTGTCTTTGCCTAAATTAATAGCTAAAGTTTCCATATCATATTTTATGTATTTTTAGTCTGTTTTGAATAAGCGAATACTGCCTAGCTTCTTTGTTTTATAGGAACCTTTCAGCATGATCTCATCCAACCCCGGCTGTGATAGTTTTAGAAGTTTTATTGTTAATTTTTAGAATATAGTTTATTTTGCCTGTGTTATCTCAGGTATAAGAATTTATGTTGTTATCAGAGAATATTTTTCATTAATTCTAAAATTTCATGTTTTATTTGTTACTGTTATTTTTGGAATGTAATTTTTTGTTGTTGTTTATTGAAAATTTGGGGCAAATGTCCCAAGATTTTCCTGGTTTTTTAAAAATATTTGTATTTATAACAAATTAATTTATAATATATTGTTAACAATAACATTTTTTGTTTGCTTTATTTTTTGCAAGTTTAAAATTTTACCCAATCCTAACAAAGATAAAATTTTGCTAAAATCTTACTTAACAACTGCTTATTTATTAAAATAATGTATTTCAGCAAAATCTTATTTTTGTTGGAATTGGGGAAAAATAACTTAGGAATAAAAATTTATAGTACTACCAGCGCATTCGCCTTTTTATTATGTGCTTTTATTAGTTGATTGTCCAGGCGTTTGTCGCTACTGTACTGACAGAAGATAGCTGCGTTCAGAAAGCACGAGGTTTGGATTTCGATTTGCCTAATGTTCACGCC
Source organism: Listronotus oregonensis (assembly GCA_019359885.1). NCBI lineage: Eukaryota > Metazoa > Arthropoda > Insecta > Coleoptera > Curculionidae > Listronotus > Listronotus oregonensis. Next base: position 39,997 of record JAHBCN010008023.1, read on the forward strand.
ACTTGCAAGATAAGGGCCTAATTTATTTATAGTGCGATTGAATAAAAACTATTAATGGGACAATTTTAATCTTTTGGCAGCATAAAGTATATGTTATTGACTATTAACGGAGACACGAATTCTTGAAAAAGGTTTGTTTTAAGCGTTTTTCCGGCTTTTTCGGTGAAAAATGGTCTGATCGGGATTTTTCATAAACCATTTTTTAGGTTTTTGAATTCTCTACAAGCGGTCTTTTATAAGTAAAGTCATATAGCCAGTACGTTTTGTTATTTTTAAAACAAACGAAAAAAGACCCTTTTTTAATAAATTATTGTTTAAAAAAAAGCCTGAAAAAAAATTGGTTGGATTTTTGATTTTATTAATCTTCAGGTTATTTCGGAAGAGATATCGCAGTCAGATATCTGTTAACATTAATTACAAAAAAAATCTATAATGATCGGACTATTAAACCAACAAAAATTCTGCTACAGTGAAATTATAATTTTACGCTCGACACAAAAATGCGAGCTAGTCCTGCGGGCATGTAATGCATCCGATCCATGCGAAACAATGGCTGTTACACGTTAAAGTGTTAACTAATGATAGCTATCAACACGTGATACATTTATGTTATACTTTACGTTATTTATGGTTCGCAATAGCGCCAGAGTAATAGTCTAGAAGCAAATTATGTTTTATGTTTATCGAACGGGTCGGCATTTAGATAAATTGCTTTAAATTTCAAGGATTGCGAATTTATTTTTAGCAACAACAAAATTAATTT
>JAHBCN010008024.1:0-20000 GCA_019359885.1 Listronotus oregonensis
TGTTGTTTGTTTTAATAAACCACCTTAAAGATGCAATTATAAGGTCAGTAATTCAATCCCTTCCCTTTCCCCAATAAAATTTAAGTCCTTAAATTTTACTGACGCCCAAAGCATTATAAATTTTATTAAAACAATACAAAGAAAAACCTAGCATAAGATACAATATTGTTAAAAAAATTAATTTTAAATAACATAAAAAAAGTTTTAAAGGAGGGGAATTAATTAAAACGTCAATACAGAGCGTCAATCTTCTCAATACTCTTTTCAATACTTCCATCTTGCATCTTGCCAACAGTTCCGGCACTAAATCCCTAAAAAATTCGCAGTCGCAGCGCTATAAAATACCAAAAAAACGACTCCAAACTAATAAGCGCACTAATCTTATGGCTTTTTGGTAGAAAATGTTGACAGTAAAAACTGGTGCACTGCTTTAACTGTTTCTGCTTCAGTGCAGTAAACTTTATTTTTATAAAAATAACTTAAATAAAAGTAAAACGGGTTTACGACATACTTCGTCCGTAAACTCTAAATAAGTTTAAACTTGAGCCATTTTGTCGACTTTAAACTAAACTTAAATAAACAAAAAACCCTCAACACATTCAGAACAATATAAAACTACCATATTACTTTACTGCACTAACTTCTACTTTCTATTTTTTGGCACATCTGTTTAAAACTTGAAAATAAAATTTATATTGTCTGGTTATATACCAAAATATTAAAATCCCACCAAGAACATTTATTTAAAATAAGGGCCATGTTCCTATCAAAAAATCTCGGCATCTTAAAGCAAAGTTAGAATTTTTTTACTGATTTGTGTATTGGAATATGTTCTTATTTCATTAATATAGACAAATTTCATACCTTTACGTGGAACGATAACAAAGTTATGATAGGGGAAACATAAGCTAAAACGTTTTTTGTAATATACATACTAAGTGTTCCCGGGCGGGGTTAAAGGGGGCAAAAGAAAGTTTTAAATTTTGAAAAAATAATTTTTAAAAAATATTTCATCTTCCGTCTGGTAAAAAACAACTAACTTAGATAAAATTGACTCATTTGGACGCCAGGTGTATCTCATCACATTTCGAACTCATATTTTCCAAACAAGATGTATTTATTCTTTATACGATTGGTTCCCCTTGTGCCGCATAAACTTATATTACACAGCCTATCAAAAAATTCTAAGGATTTGACCCATATCTCAATCGTTAAGGTAAATCCACGGATTTATTCGGTGACTCATTTATTCAGATCGAACCTCTATAACAGCACGATATTGTATTTTTCTAGGCTTAAACTAACTTAAAGCTTTCAAGACGGTCCAGGGGTTTTAAAGGGACATGCAAACTGTAAAAAGGATAATATATTTTATGTCAAAGCTTTGAAGGAAACTGAAATTATTAGAATCATTTGGATAAGGGTTCCTTAAATAGAGTTAAAATAGTTATTATTGTCAGCTTTATAAAACCGCTTTATATCCCATTGTCCTAGGTAAGGGGGGTAGAGAGGTAATATGCCCCCCAGAAATGTTTAAAAAATGTTTTAGGGTCTGCAAATTATTATCTGCAATATGCTATATTTAAAAAAACCAGAATTATTGAGCTTTTCTATATTATTTTCTTAAAATGAAATATTTATTTGTTTTTTTAATGATATTTTAACATTGAGATAGTAGGCCTTTGAATATATTCCCGTTTTGTTTTGTCTAGCGCTGTTAAAATCTGACAAAGCTTTGGCGGCAATATACGTAGATCAGCAAAACATACGCGGGCTTTGAAACAGATATGAGCAATGGGCCCATTGAGAAAAAAAAATGGATTTTTTTTTGTTGATACAATAGTTGAGAATAAATTAATATGTACAAGGCAATATAAAACCTTTTTTCTATTTGATATATAAAATAAAGGTGGACATTTATTTTGCTAAAGTAAATATTACTAATTTTTTATGACTTCTTGGATGAAAATACGAATAAAAGTTTCCATAAACATATGTCCCAAATTTATAATTTTATAATTACAGTTAATTTTACAATTAACATTCCACGTTTTATACAATATTGAATATATATATATATATATATATTAAAAATATATATATATATATATATATATATATATATATATATATATATATATATATACAATATATATATATATATATATATATATATATATATATATATATATATATATATTTTTTATATATATATATATATATATATATATATATATATATATATATATATATATATTTATATATCATCCTTTGTCTAATTTCATCGTGTTCCCTAATTGGGTGTGGGATAAGGATGTGATATTAACTGGCCACTCAGTTTTTGTGATTTATCGACGTTGGATTTTTGGTCTGTAAAAATTTCCAGTTTATGCCGACAAATTACGATTGCCTTGCCAAAAATGTTGATCTTAACCTTATTAGCAATATTAATAAATTAAGCAATATAAGGCAAGAATGTCTTCGAAAATTTAATCTCCAGGATTTCAATGACGTAACCAAGCTGCGCCTCCCCAAAAAAAAATACAACCATGGCGATACTATTGCCACAATTTTTTTATTTAAATTTAAAGTATAATACCTGAAAAAGAAAAATCCCTACAAATCCAACCCATATTTATAACTCCAAAGTAATATAAAAAGCAATAATATAAAAAACGCAGGTTTACACCTATCATATGCTTTTAACAAATATGCTTGTGTTCCATTCTTATCTTTTGACATAAGTTTATCCATATTTTTTTTCTCTCCTTAGTATTTTTTAAAAACAAATCACATGTAAGTTTCATCTTGCATTTCAGGTTAATGCACTTCCCTTACCTAATAGTGTTACTGTAAACGCTAAAACTGAAGAATTAAAATTCCAATTACCTCGACATGCATCATTTGCCTGACTTGGCTTCTTGAGACTTTTACCTATTTTCTAAAAATAACAAATATCTGAGAGAAAAAAAGTTTCATGACGAAATAAAAGCATTAGAACATCGCTGGGCAAAGTACGTTGAACTTTTAGGAGATTATGATTGACAAATAAAAGTAACTACAATTAATACTAAAAACATTTTTTTTTAACTTTTTTGAAACACAAGGGTATTAATAAGGGCAATTACTGATCGAGGTCAGCGAGGGTTGAGATCATTATTCGCCGATTAATGCCTGACTTAGTTTTAATATTTTTATGTTTTACCTATCTATTATTGATCTATAATACCTTAGAAACGGAATATGTTATGATAGCAATAATACCTGCTATCACACCTAGGGCATCATAAGCGGGCATTATGATAATGCCGCATAATTGCTTAATCACTAATATGGAAATTTTATTGCTTATCCAATTTTATTTCTCTCAAAATAAAGATAAGTTTATACAAAAAATAATTTTTCTTTAAACAATACTAAAAATTAAACTTTATTTCCAAAATAAAAATTACAATTTTGAAATGTCCCGAAAAATGTAGCTGATCCCACTATAGAATGGTCGGTGTTTTTTGTGATGGTAGCAGCGGTGGTAGCACTAACGCTATTTTGTATAGAAGAACAGTCCATTAAAGAATTTTCAATAGTCGATACGGAATTAACCTCGGAATTAACTGAATTGGCAATCATTTTGGCTACTTTGTTTTTGGATGACATACTTTCTTCTATGTATCCTTCAGCTACTGAAGAGCTTTTCCATTTCCCATGTTGTTTTAGCGTTTCAAACGAAGCACCTGCCAAACGATGTGCGACGCAAACAGTGGCCGGTGTAAGCTTCTGCATTATCCAGTTTTAAAAATTTTGCGATCAATGTTGGGACGCTTCCTATGGTATTTTTTCCAATGGGTTGTACTGTACATCGACCCTTTCTATAGGTAAAAAGAATCTTCGCTCCTTTATTCCAGCTGGTCTTAATGTTGTGTACTTTTTTATTAAATTTAAAGCGCCTAAATCTTCTTCAATGATAGTAAAACTTTTTGAAGTTGAAGTTTTAGTTTCTGGTGCCTTTATAACCAAGACTGTTCCTCTATCTTCAATGTCATCAATGGTCATTTTGACCAACTCATCTCGTCTTAAACCTCCAAAAACACCCATTACCAATATGACTTTGTGTACCAAGTAGATATCATCAGGAGCCTTCTTAATAAATTTTAATATTTGTTCTCCTTCCAAAACTTTAGACTTATTCGGGACGTACCCTTTTCGACTTAACTTTTAAAAAAGATATGAGACGATGGTTTGCGAAATGTCTATATTTTCATAGACCATCAACGTAGACCTTAGGGTGGAATACTTGGTCCAGAGAGAGTTCGGACTGTATTTTCCGACTAAAAATAATAAAGTTTGTTAAACAATGTATTTAAAATAAAATCAATAACTTACCAGTTCCTGGAAATATGCCATTAAAACGTTTTCGGTTATTTGAAGAATTGCGTTCGCATCTTTCCAAATACCAAATATGCCATACTCCCGATCATACTGTTGCCTTGATTTAACTGGCAAAAGATTTTCGGTCGCTTTTATGGCCTTTTCTCTTATATTTTGTGGAATTTCTTCCATTTTGAGCAAATCGTTAAATAAAAAATGCCAACTGACTAACTGACAGAAACATCAAAGTCAAACTTAACACCAGTCATTATCTACTTACGTATACAGGTACAGGTGCAACTTATTTTTTATATTGCGAATAAATAATGTAATTAGTCATTGAAAAACTCTTTTTTGGGTAAAACATAAAGCATTGTATGCACCACGGGCCAGAGGCCCTCGGGCTATTTCGACCTTCAGGGCATTATAGTCCCAGTAACGCCCTTGATACATAAATAGCTATTATGCACAACCGGGCGTTAAAGTGCAGTTTAATGCTCGCATTTTAGAGCTAAAAGTGATACTTTAACGCATGAGGGCTTACTTAAAGCCCGCGGGCGTTAAAGCGATTTTTGGTGAAATTTCATGGTTTAGTATGCTTTTTTGTTTTAGCTTGCATTTTGTTTATAAAAAACAGATGTTTTTTACCTATTTTTTTCTATTTTCATTTTTTTATAGATGTAGGCATCCACTCTCAGCAATATTCTTTTCTGAAAACCACAAAAAATAGTCCTTATATACCTTTTCGTCGAATTTTCTGGATTTCGCGGTCAAAAGGTCGGTTTTTGCCTCCTCGGCGGCATCCAGGATTTCTCTGGAGAGATTCGGTGAACTTGGTTCTTCGATATCCATTAGCATTTCGAACGTAACTTGAATTATATTAAAAAACGATGTAAAGTTTGCCAAGAGCATTATCCAATGTTTATGTCAGATTGCTTTATTTAAAGTGATACGAATAGACTGACCACCTGCTTACTAACAGTAATTTGGGTATTGTCAAAATATTGGAGACTTTTAGACCAACGATTTTGTTGAATAATTATAAATTCTTTTGTTTCTATAAAAATTGTCGTGCATAATACATTATATGTATCTTGCTCTTAAAAAGCGTTAAATGCCCTCAGCATGTAAAACACTCGCCTAATGGCTTGGGTTTTTATTTTTACGCCGCGGGAGTTAAAAGCTTCTTCTAAGACCTAGATACATAAATAACTATTTTGGTAAGTGTAAAAATTTTAAAAATCATAATATTTTTTTATGCTTTTTCGTGATGCATTTCAGTTTTTTGCATCCAACTTGACATAGGTTTAATGGTTGTTATTCGACAAGATTTATAAATAGATTCAATGTTTGTTTTGTGTATTTTAGTTGATTTTACTATAATCGTTTAATAATACAAAATCAGGCAATAATGAGGGCTATTATTGAATTATTTTGTATATAGTAATAATACTTATAAATAAACGATAGCCGGAAATAGTTATTTAACGAACAGTAGTATTAATAAGCGGTATAATAATCGAAGCTATTTAGTGCCAAAAGTTACAATATTTTTTTGGCCATCGTTTTTTTATTGAATTTTGCAAACCCTAGTTTTTCTAGAATTTTTTTTTTAAAAGTATTTCGGTTTTAGGCAACCAGCTTGACAAATTGACATATAGATTTGAGTGATTATGTTAAGAATAAATTTTTAAACCAAAGCAATATTTTATGCATATTTAGTTATCATGCATTATTAGGGGATATTATTGGATGATTTTGTGGATGTTAAAGATACTCATAAATATATAAAAAATACTTTCTCCTAATTCCTGTTAATATTGCAATTTCTTATAAGGATCTTGTAGGAACCGATAGCCTTAAATAATTCCTGTTACCTAAGAAGTTCTAAATCTTTGAATTTTTAAAAAAATTCTGTACAGGGTGTCCAAATTTAAGCTTCATTATTGGGATCTCGGCAATTTGAAGAGATACGAGGTCGGGTAAATGGAGGCAAAGTTGTGCAACTTGATGCTGATCAGGATGCCACTATAAAATTTAAAAATGTTGAATACTTTTAAAGAATTTTGGAGAAAACCAAATATTTGCATTTTCATTTAATTTTTTTTATGACTTATTTGAATAAATATAAAAAAAAATTACATTCTTATTGCTACTTTTGCTATTCTCCAAGACAGTGTTAGTAGATTTGCTCTTCGACGTTTCGTCCTTAAGCTGCCATCAACTTTGTTTTTTTAAATACGATCCTGAATTTTTATAACGGATTTTAAGATCTTTTAAGGTCTCAAATCCAATAATGAATGTATCACACTTATTTTGAAAATCATTTTATGATTTCCTGGTAAGATCTTAGCAAAAATCTATTCTCTATCTCTTTCTACACAATATTTCTTATAAAAATTGCATTAATTTATGAATTTTTCGAATAAGTGCGATATATTATTGGTTTTGGGAACTTAAAACTCTTAAAATCCGTAATAAAAATTCCAGGGCCGTATTAAAAAAAAAACAAAGTTAATGATAGCAGCTCGAAGACGAAACATCGGTGTGTAAATCTACTAACACTGTCTTATAGAACGCAAAAAGTAGCAAAGAATGACAAATTTATTTTGTAATATCTATTTAAAAAGTAAAAATAAAATCGCGAATATTTGGTTGTTTTCATCTCTTCAAGTTTCCAAAATCCCAGTGATGAGGCTCAAATTTGGGACACTCTATACATGTTTGTAATTATTTTCTTTATTTTTTAATATATGTATTTTTTCCAGGGTCCCAGAAAAAGGAATAAAAATAACATCAGCAATGCGAATAATATGCAACTTCGGGTTCTGCTAAAATGACGAACTACACCTACTGTGACCTAGAAGATTTCAAAAGACATTACAAGGACAATATCCATGGTTACCTAAGCTTAACAGTGTGTATTTTCGGATCAATAGCGAATGTCTTCAATATATGTGTACTACGGACTAAACATATGCGTTCACCAACTAACTATATCCTCACCGGACTTGCGGTAGCTGATCTTTTAGTAATGCTGCAATACATACCTTTCACAATTCACAGAAGCCTTCTTCCCAGTCGTTTTTACTACACACATTTCAATTATGCCTGGGCTGTTTACTATCAATTCCATTCAATTTTTACCTTGGTGCTACATTTTATAGCTTGCACTTTAACAATAATTCTAGCGATATGGAGGTACGTTATGTTTCTCAGCTTCACGCAAGCAAAATCTGTGCTGACCAAAGCAAGACATTTATAGTGATAGTAATAACTTACATAGTGTGCCCTCTGGTGGGTATTCCCATGTTCGAGACATTCCAAATTAAGGACTTCAATCAGACGTGTGATATGAACGGTTTGATAGTGTTAAAGAAAGACGTGCATAAACACAACCAATCAGAGCTTAAAAATGAGACGATTTTCATATTACATCCTACAGATTCGTTTTACATGTGTATGTGGATATATAGTTTACTTCTTAAATTGTTACCGTGTTTAATACTGACTGTCTTGTCGTACAAGATTATTGCGGCATTACTGACAGTAAGCGTCGCCGGTTACGTTGTTAATGTCTTGTAATCCGTTGGAAGACTTTTCGAGACAGTCCAGACAAAACTCGATTAAGCTTTACAAGGAGAGCCAGGCTGATCGGACGACGAAAATGTTGCTGGCTGTTTTGCTCCTTTTTCTGCTCACGGAGTTTCCACAGGGCATCATGGGCCAAATCAGTGTGGTGTATGGGAAAGTTTATCTTGAGGAGTGCTATTCTGCTTTTGGTGAGTATACGTTTCTTATTTAGTTTTATTTTTATATGAAGAATAGTTGTTTGGATGTATTAGTAGCGTCAATAAAGCATTTTAGTTGTTAGTCCTTAAGAACAACTCTAATTTTAATATATTTTTTTTATAATTTGGTTTTTTATATTTTTTTAAAATGAGAAACCTTTTGAAGGAAGCAACAATATTTATATTGTTTAAACAATATTTATGATGTTTAAATATTTTTTTAAATCGCTGTCTCTTTTTAAATATTAATTTTCGTCATTTTTTACATAAAATCTTCTTTGTGAATAATTGTGTTTCCTACAAAAATAGTTTTATAATATTATATTATTTGTCATTGTTTCCAAGATACCGTGAACTACAATTTTTGTGAGCAGAAATTTTACCCCATTTCCGGACTGTAATAATTGCTTATAAGATATTTTTATTATTAATTTATTTATTAATTAATTTATAATTGTGACATATAATAAATATACATAACAAAATTATAAATTAATGTTGTTATTTAAATTTTTTTAAGAAGGTGGTGGAGGAGCTTTTCCTCGCCTGAGGCGGTACCACCCCAAGCTTTTTGGTCCTTTCCCAAAAATATTTGTCAAACCTTCTGCACAAATTCTTTTCCACCCCCAATCTTTTAGGATGGAATTTTTTACCCCTAAAAGGAGAAGCCGAACTATTTGCCATATTGATTCTCCTATTAATCTTTCTCTTTCAACAGTTGCCCCTGTTAATGTCCGATATCATTTTTAAAGTCAAACAGATCAAGCGTATTCTTTTTTCTCCTAATACTAAAAAATCGTCTGGGCTGGATGGCATACCAGCAATCGTCTTAAAAAAATGTGCTCCCAAACTTACACCCATCCTAACTCGCCTCTTTCGAATCTTTTACGACACGGGCATTTTCCGGGAGAGTTGCAACCTGTCCCCAAAAATAATGCAAAACTTTTCTTCTAGCTATAGACCTATATCTCTTCTTTCTGTTGTTTGCAAAGTATTGGAAAAATTCATTAATTCCCAAATCTTAAAATATCTGAAAAAACACAAGATCTTTCATTATAGACAGTATGCATTCCGTCACGGAAAATCCACAGCTGATCTTCTTTCCTTTTTTCTCATACAACTGAAACAAGTACCTTGAGTTTTTTGCTGAATCTCAGATCGTTGCTCTTGACATACCCAAAGCTTTTGATTAGGTCCGGCATGATGGGCTTCTTAACAAACTACCTTTTTACGGTCTTCCATCTAAGCTTTGCTCTTGCTCCAGTTGCCTTTCTAATTGCCGTATATCAGTTACTGTAGATGGTCATTCTTCCAGCTTCTACCAAATTAATGCTGGGGTGCACCAGGGCTTAGCGCTGGCACCCACGCTGTTTTTTGTACACATCAACAATCTTCTCTCTTTTAAAATCAATCACATTCATAGTTTTGCTGACGATAGTACCCTCCACTCTAGTATGCAATTTCTTAGGCCACTATGTAATTCTGATTTGGAAAACAAGCTCAGGTCAATGCAGATATCTCTTTTATAAGACCTCAAACTTATCTGGATTGGGGCGCCAAAAATCTTGTTCAGTTTAATGCCTCGAAAACACAGTCATGTTCGCTGTGGCGTAAAAAGTCTACCAATGCTCTTCCGTTACATATAAGCGGCCAAGTTCTGCAGAACATAAGTCCTTTTATCTTCTTGGCGTTACTTTTAAGAATAACCTCAACTGGCACAAACACATTACATCCATAGCCTCGGCAGCTTCAAAAAAGCTTGCATTCCTCTTTCGAGCCAGCAAGTATTTCTACCAATCTGTATATTCCGTCTTTAGAATATTGTTTTCATGTCTGGGGAATGGCGTCCTCAACAACACTTAGCATTCTAGACTCCATTCAAAGAAGAGCCGTTTGTCTTATTAATGATTCCACGGAAAGGCTTCCTCTTCTTGCCCACCGTCGAGCTCCAGGGGATCTGTCGCTCTTCTATAAATATTTTTACGGCTTTTGCTTAGAGGAGTTGGGCAGTATAATTCTTTCTCTGGCAGCGCGCAACAGAGTAACACGTAGTGCATCTTCTTCGTTCTTTCAAATATTTAAGTCCAATGTAAACAAACTCCCTCTCACCACACTTAAGATATCCACGGTACGTTAGTACTTAGGCATCAGCGTTCGTGGACTGTCCAAAGATAAAACAAAATTTAAATAACTCTGAGAAACATATTCTATTTTTAATATTTAAGAAAATATGATAAATTTTAAATAAATAAAATTTTAAGGGTTATGTAATAAAATTTTTGAAATATTTTTTAAATGTTAAACATTTTCTGCTTTACTTACACATACAAAAAATAAAAAAATTAAAATTTATTTATATTTTGCGTATCGGAGATTTCATCTTCTTCAAGTGGTTACTGCAAACAATGCAAGCCGGTGCCACATAAATGCTGAACCGCATCCTGTTTTGCAGGAGTAAAATATGATTTTTAATACATTTTCAGGTGCTGTTGGTTACGTCATTTTAACTGGTTTTAAATAATCGTCTTTTTGCCAACCCCATTCTTTAGGAGGAATTAGAGAATTAATTTACATTGCAGAACTTGTGAGTAGACTCTTTTAATATGTTGTTTTGCAGCATAATCTGTCGGAGGTAGTGAATGAAGTTCTACAATTTTATTTTTTGAAGCTAATGCTATGAAACGTTTGTACCGGTCAATCAGGTTTTTGGCAGTTTTAGCACCACACATTGTGAGTATACAACTTACACCTTCATTGAAAAGTACTTCATCACTTTGATTTCCAACCATAAAAGTTTCAGCTGCTGCACGTAATTTTAAGCATTATTAAAATTTTAATAAAATTATTTTTACCTTTATTATAAAAGGCGGAGGTAGTAATAAATCCAGTAAATACATTAACAAATAAAAGATTCTCTTTTTAAATATTTCCATATTTACTTAACATGGTCTTTTTTGAATAAACTTGTTGTAGGCCTTATTTTTAAGTGGTTTCAGAAAAAAATCTTCTTTATCATCAGGTGCTTAGAGTCTACGTAAAAGTCCAGCAATGAATAATTAATTCTCAAATTCCTCCTGAAGAATGGGGTTGACAAAAGACGATTATTTAAAAACAGTAAAAATGTCGCAACCAGCAGCATTGAGGATAACTGCATTAAAATTCACTTGCACTTAGTAAAGAATTCTTTATTGTACAGAATGCCGTGCATGGTTGTTTAAAGACGAAACGGTTAATTTCTATGTAACTAATCAAGTTGTCGGACGCAATCCTGTACTATAAATCGCATATTAAAAGGATTTTCCTTAGTTTACCTAAGTTAACCTGTTTAATTACCCATGAGGTACTTTATAACGAATTTCAACCCCTTTTTACCCCCATCTTTCACTTTAATGCCTTTTGTTTGACCAAAATAATGATTAAGGGATGAATACGTTTGCGTTTTCCAGAAACGCAAGCGACCTTTGTATTTGGACGAAAGGTAAACATTTTGGGAATTTTGTGCTGTATTGTATTTTTTCCGAGCCATCACAATGTAAAGGTAAATTACGAATAAATTGATTTTTTTGAACTAATTAGAACTTTGCAATTTTTTAACAGCGTTTATTCTAATATTTTTTTTTATTTAATTAAGGCCAACATAAATAATTTCATACAATAAAACACTTATGAAACATAAGGGCCAAGTTTCTATCCAAAAATCTTGGCTTCTAGTTCAGTAAATGAAAGCCGAAAAAACCCCAAACCTGAAAATCAGGTCAGACCGTCACAATTTTTTTTTATTTGCAGGTAATAATGTGTACATTGACCTTAGAAAATATCATAGATAGGAAAATGTCCGCAAGGGCCTGAAAATGGTCCTCAAGAGCCCGGAAATCCGTTTTTTCAACTATTTTGGCCGATATCCTCCGAAATATAATACTTACGTAATTCATGTTTAGACAAAAATGAAGAACAGTTCATTAGCTGCACAAATGATTCTTATTACTTTTGTCAGAAATTTAATAGTCTTTGAGATAACCGGCCATAAACGCACAGCGTATTTTTTGCACCTGCCCCGCTAGTTACACTTCCAAGCGGACGGACAAATTTTTAATTACTCACGTAAAAATGCATATTTTTTCACGATTTAAAGTTTATATGAAAGAAGGAACCTGTAGCTATAATATTTTGTCACTGTTTCCTTTTTTTGTTTCTCTAGATTGATAAAAACTCGAGCCAAAGTTAGTTTTTGGTCGATATTTTGACCCTCCTGTCAATCTGTTTATTTTTTTTTTATAAAGAGTAATTTCACCAAATCCTTTTGGATATGGGGGCTTTGGAAAGTGTTGAATACATTCCGAAATATTTAATAAATATTCTTTGTGTATTTTTATCAACAACATTTTTCTTAGGGCGGTTTTTTTGAATTTCCGGAGTTTTCGAAATGCTCGGGTCTATCTGGAATTAATAGATAATCAAGGACCATATCGGCATTTAGTGTACATCATTCGAAAGCTTAGATTATCCCTTTCTCGATGGCACTCTTCTTTTTTTCCAAGTTCCAGAAAGTCGGAAAAATTCTGATCCCAATGAAAACTTGCATTTTTTTTTTTGATTATTACTTTTTGTATCAAACTAAAGATTACATTCTGACTTCTTATCAATATATATATATATATATATATATGCATATATATATATATATAAATATATGTATATATTTATATATATATATATATATATATATATATATATATATATATATATATATATATATATATATATATATATATATATATATAAATTTATATATATATATAATATATATATATATATTATATATATATTATATTATATATAATATATAAATTATTCTAACGTTCTAATTCATTTTATAAAATTAATTTGGGATACTTAAAAAATATATATAGACATGAAAAATTAACACACAAATTTATTTAAGACAATAAACCACAATAAACATAAAAATATTCATATTTTTAATTTGAATAAATAAAAGTCACATTTTATTATTATTTACGGTTATATAAACATAAATTTATTTAAAACTAAAAAAATTAATGAAAATAAAGCACCTGCCCTCACATACGATAAAATAAAACTAAAAAAGAGTAAATTTTATTTTATTAAAAAAATATATATATATATATATATATATATATATATATATATATATATATATATATATATATATATATATATATATATATATATATATATATATATTTCCAACCTTCCGAGACGTCCAACGCATCAAACTTCATAGCGCTGGCAAGGGATATATTTTGCCTAACAAGTCTTTTATTACGAGGTGTCTCAGTAGATTTTTTAAATTTATTTCTTGGCTCAAATTAACAGTAGGCACTACCGTCTTCTTCAGAACCTTGAGTGAAGGCAGGTCTGAAAAAAAAATACATTTTTTAGTAACCAATAACTTTTTACTATATTTAAATTGTATAGACATTTAAAAGTATGATCAACACTGAATGGATTTTATAAATAATTTGTACTTTTTAGTATAGAATTATGGTATACCAAAATTGTATTATGTATAGTCTGTCTCAAAGTATATCGTTATGGCTTTTGACGGACCATACCCCAATAAACCTTTAACGATTTTATTACCTATTGTTATTTGGTAAACCCATTTGTTCATAAGGGCAGGGGTGGGCCAGGTATTTCTTGAGTATTAACCATTAGGCATATAAATATTTTGGCTAATATTTTAGTGGCAGTGTTGAATAACCGTTTTTACTGTGCGTTTCGAAAAAGTTGTTTTACGAGAATATAACTATGTCGCGTCGAAATCATTTGTCAATGGATGCAAAACAGGTTGTGAAAAATGTGTATGAAATTTAATCAGTAGAGGTCTAATTAAACAAGAAGCTTTAAAAGAAACCTGTCTACTTACAAAAACTCCAATATCATCGATAAGGGATATTATTATTAGTAAATGAGAAGAATTAAACAAAAGAAATAACGTAGTGATTTTCAATCTCACCGCATAGACAATAGTGATTAGGACCTAATAAGAAGGAAAATATATTGTCTTTCTGAAAGCGGAGTTTTTCCTACCTTGGATAAACTGAAAAAGAAGCTAGACGAAGACGAAACTAATATAAATATTAGCCGTGCCACCCTCCATAGAGTTGTTTGTAGAATGGGATTTAAATACCGAAAAATAGGCAAAAGACAAGTAGTAATGGAATCGCACAGATTACGCACTTGGAGATTTAATCACCTTCAAGAAATTAAAAGATATTGGTTAGAAAACAGATTCATAATTTACCTTGACGAAACATGGTTCGATACACACGACACAGTATCCAAAGGATGGGTTGATTCCAGTCAAAACTGTCAGACGAAAGCATCTTGAAATAAAGGAAAACGCATTACCATAATACACGCTGGTTCAGAAAACGGATTTGTCCTAAACTGCTGTTGTCTGTAAAGAATATTAAGGATTCTAGCTTGGATTATCATGAGGATACAAGTGTAGAACTTTTTGAAAACTGGTTTCAAAATTATCTTTTAAAAGATATTCCAAACAACAGTGTTATTGTCATGGATAACGCAAGCTAATACAGACGCCTGCTACACAAAGCACCAGCTTTATCGAGTTCAAAAACTGAAATACAGGAATATTTGTTAGAAAATGATATTTATTTTGAATTCAGTTACAAAAAAACGCATCTTTTGGAAGTCCTAAATTCATATGCAATTAAAAAATCAATATGTATGTGATAATTTGGCTGAACAGGCTGGGCATACTGTCTTACCGTTCCTCGTATCACTATGTTTAACCCATAGAGCTTTGTGGAACAAGTAAATCAAAGATCAGAGCAGAAAATTACACCTACTTAACCATGCATAATTGATAAAAATGTAAACTAACATACCATAGAGTGAAAATTCCGCATTATAAAATTGAGGACTCTAATTTCTATCCAACAACATAAACATTGTAATTATCCAATGGCTTGATATAAAAGAATTAGATTTAGATATTTGGAAAAATGTAATTAGTATAGTAATCAGTTAAAATTAAAATTGATTATTTACTTTCTTAATGATAAGATTATACTATCAAATACAAAAATTATAACTTTATATTATAAAATCCGTCCCAATTGTCCTAATACTCCGATCGCATTATTGCTGTCCGCAGGTATAATCCATAAATGAAGGAAGAGTAACACGATGCTGAGACACTATATTAATAATAACTCATGCTGCAAATTTCTTTCGTAGTCATTAATGGTAAAATCATCTAAGCACACTACCGTAGCATCTATGTTTTTTGCAGCGATAAACCAACCCACTCTTTTCGTATTAAGGAAGACACTGCCTTTTGGAAAGCAATGAAACACTATGCTTGAGCCTGGCATTTTGAGAACTAATTGATGCCACAAAAATATTTTTGGAGAAAGGGTTTTTCATTGACCTTCATGTTGGGTGATCTATGTGGTTCTTCTTTCCCAAATGGAATTTTGTTATAACCCGTTGGTCATAATAGATTTATTAACAAATATAAGAAATACTAAAAATTAAGGCTCTTGATTTTGATGTTGTTTTGGGACTAAAAAAATAAGAAAATAAATTAAATTAAAAAAATATAAAACACGCTTTTATAGCAAAGCAAACTAAAAATAGAACATACTTTTTAAGCATAATAAATTTGTGTTACAGTCATAGAAAGTCCAATAATTATTTAGGACCAATTAATTTAAAATAAAATTAAACTAAAAATTAGGTTATTAGCAGAATATTTTAATTATAGTAAAAAAGCGTAGGGTGCAATTTATTATATTTCTTAGTAACTATAATTTTGTAAATAGGTACCAATCAAGGAAGTTAAAGGTGTATGAAGCCCAATACTGTAGAACAAAATTGTCCAGGCTGCAGGGGCGGGAAAGGGGGATTGGCCCGCGGAGTTTGAAAATAGTGGAGGGCCGACTTCCATTTTTTACATTATAAAGTTGACACCAAATGTCAAATTAAGATTCACTTTTTTTTATTTTTTGCAAAAATTGTTGGTTATTAAACGAAAATACTATAGAATATTTTAAAATTATTTGTAATAATGATATAATATAAAGAGTAATGGCCACTTTACAGCTTTTATTTAAATTCGTTATTTTTGAGTTTTTATTTTTCCAAAAAGTAAATAAATAAAAACAATTTTTTAAAAAAAATTTTAAACATTGTATGATAGTTTCATGTACTTATCCCAATTTTGTGATAAAAAAGGCAAGATAGTGTAAAATGAGTTTAATCTAATCCTAAGATTCTGGTTGTACATTAAAAAGAAAAAAATTTTTATAACTGCTTTTAGGCATATACTTTTAACTTATAACAAACATTCATGAAACAGAATAACAGTGGTTAAAAATGTTTAGTAACCTTTGGTACCTAGGTATCCCTTGTGACAGTATCCTTTAAATATTATGTGTCTACAGTATGTCGAGCTTAAAAAATTGATATTGTAAGTTTAAGAAACCAGAAATCTAATTTCTTTTTAAACAAATACAGAAAAAGCAAAAAGGAACATTAACATAAAATTGTACTTTCTTTCAATCAATTAGAGGGACCTGTATATATTAAAATTTGCCTGGTCAGCCCAGTAATTAATAATTTTGATCCTTTAAAAAATGTATTAAATTATTAAATGAAATAAAAGACCTAAATGTAAACCCTTTTTTCTTTAATAATTCACAGAAATACACAAACATTGTGGAAATAAACTAAAGATAGTTAAGATTGCCTTACTTTTCTCACTGTTTTCGTATGAAATTTTTATTTTCTATTATTCATAATTGATATATTATTATTTATTCGGTTACCTTTAAAACAAAAAACCCAATGTAAATATAAGAAATACTTACCTAAAGTATAAAATGCCGGGTATGTTACCCTTGGATTTGCAAGACAAAACCATACAACCTCTAGTAATTTACGATATTATAAGTAACAAACAATAGACACAAAATTATAGTCACAATTTAATAAACACTTATCACTAAAAATTAAAAAGGTTTTTATTAATCCAAAAAACTTCTGCAACCACAAAATATAATCACACTAAGCAAAACAATCGAAACTAATACGGCGCAAAGGGCACAAACCACAACGAAAATGACGAATGATAAGACGACAACGGTTGATGGTACAACGCGGATATAGTTTCATACGCGCCGCGCGCGCTCTTGCACCAAAAACGGTCCTCCGGCCCTCATAAAAGTATAATGTGTTGCCTAACTACACATTGATTTATCTGTGTGTAAGTAGGCAATACATTAAATTATTTCGTGGAATTTTGTTATTGCGCAGAATCGGCGGAGCCAACTCTGACAGTTATTTTCATACTGGGCTGGACATTTTTTGTTCGAATGGGCCATAGCATTGGGCTTCCATACACCTTTAAACTTCCTTGGAACCAATAAAATAATTGTAACATTTAACATCAAGCACTTCACGCTTTTTTAACTATAATTAAATTATTTTGTTAATAACTTACTAATTTTTATTATAACCTTATTCCAAATTAGTTCGTTATGATTGATTATTGGAGTTTCTATCACTGTTACAAACTCTTTATACCTAAAAAATATTTTCTCCTTTTTAGTTTGGTTTTTATAAAAACGTGTTTTTTTAGTTTTTAAACTTAAATTTATTAATAATATGTTGTTCTTTATTTTTAGAATTAGTTAGTAGGAGTAGTTTAAAATATGATTGCTATTTTTCAAAACTCTCAACGTTAATACTTTTTTCGGCGGATTCTAGGGAAACAATGCTTTGCCGCTGTTACTTTAGCTTTTACAAAATTGGATTATGAACTCACTAGAACTAACCTTTTTATGCTCTTTAGTTTTTTGCATATTAAAGCCCTGGCAGCTAAGAAGATTATTAACAGCGTAATTTATACATACATGTACTCTATGAAAGCATGTACGCTCTCCGCTTCGAGCTAAAGTTGAACTTAGGGATGCCAGACATAAATAGATAATAATGGTCAGCATTTTTCATTGGAAAACAAACATTTAGCAAAAAAGGGTTTATTTAAACCCATACGCTTTTTTAGCTTTAAGCGAAATAAAAGCTATTTGGATTAGAGCTTTAGTTTACATATCAAGAGAGAGTCGGTTTTGTTTGATTCTAAAAATATCTTTCGTTTTTAAAGTTAGATTTTAATAATTTTCATATAAATTTGCATTTTTCATTTTTTGAAAACATTAAAAGATTTTCCACTGAACGTTCAATATAGAGTTTTTTTAAAGTGTTTTTTTTAGAAAAATCTCATTAGAGTCAACTGACTATGCGTGAATCACTCCATATCCTGGGATATGAACGAAAGTAATCCCATCTAGCAAGAATTTTATATATTTACTAGCTGAAAAAAAAAATGTTTATTGTTCTAATGCTTTATGGTACACAATATTCTATTTCTCTATCTCTCTATCTACCTTTTTTTTAGTAGTGATTAGGAATGCATACCTAAGCACCCCCAGAACATTGGTAATCTAGCGCTCTGGGTCTTTCGCATTACTTCGGTACGAGTTGCTGTCTTATTTTTTCCTCTACTTAACGTTTAAAGATGCACTTTTTCATCTTATTCTGGCTTTCCGTTCTTTGGTTTCTATTATCCCTCTTAACACTTTATTAGTTTTGCCCCAGGTTTCCTCTGACAATATTAACATATCCATCATATATTCGGCATTCAAATTTAAATTTGTTGTTCTTACAAACTCCTGTCTTTTATTTTTCCATCTCTGACAGATGAAGAGTGTATACTCCACGTCATTTATTTTGCACCATACTCTGATATTCTTGAAATTGGGTTTTTGAATGACCATCCAACGTCCGTGAAAAA
The DNA here is from genome assembly GCA_019359885.1 of Listronotus oregonensis. Lineage (NCBI taxonomy): Eukaryota > Metazoa > Arthropoda > Insecta > Coleoptera > Curculionidae > Listronotus > Listronotus oregonensis. Next base: position 19,027 of record JAHBCN010008024.1, read on the forward strand.
TAATCATCTCTTCCATTCTGTTCTGCCATCTTTAATATTGGAATCTAGCATTTTGTTAGAACTCTCGTTAAGATATTTTCCATTCTGAACCATATTCAAATTGAGGTAGACATCACTCCTGGGCAGACCCTAAAAATTTCTCTGTATTCAAAACCATGTTTAAAGGGACAGAGAATTCTCTGAATTCTGTTAAGTCTAGCAAGCAATTTTTTGCTTTGTATTGCTTAAGCCCGTACCTATCTACCTATCTCCCCATCTATTTATCTACCTATCTACTCATCTACGTATCAACCCATCTACCCTTCTACCCTTGACGTTAAAATATGACGATTTAATTCAACTTAGTTATACAGTGTGATCGGTAAAGTCCGCATCATCTGGAGTTTTTTTAGTTTTTAGTTTTATTCGAAATTTGACTTTGACATTAATTTTTGCAACTATCGACATCAAAAAAATTCCAAGAGTGGGGTTGTTTTTAGAAAAAATGTCGCCATTTTGTAAACAAATGTCTACTTTTGTTATACTATATATATATATATATATATATATATATATATATATATATATATATATATATATATATATATATATATATATATATATATATATATATATTACATAGTCCTATAGCTAACACTCTCGTCTTATGTAGCTCATTTATTACTTAATGGAAAATTTTCATATTTTGCAGATGTTATCTTTAACCTACGGTGCATTTCAGGAAAATAATTTTGGTTATACAGGGTGTCACAAAAAAGTGTGACGTCACGACGGTGCATTTTTTTTAAATGGAACACTGTTTATTTTTTTGTATATTTAGGTACCTCCTGTAGTCATTTATATTCCTAGAGAAAAAAAATATAAATTAAAACTGTTTTGCACCATTAAACGTAAAAATAAATAAAAATACCAATAGTGCTTAATTAATAAAATTAAACAAGGAACTTATTAAGTAACGTAATATCAGTCGCTTA
>JAHBCN010008024.1:22500-40699 GCA_019359885.1 Listronotus oregonensis
TTGGAAACGAAGGCCTTGCGGACCCATATTTGTATAGACTTTTATGTTTATTTTTGGACCCTGACTACGTACCTAAAGTATTGACATTTCCTTGTATATAACTTGTGTTACGTTATGTTTATACCATAAATCTGAAACTCTAAATTAAATTGAGCATTTTGGGTTTAATTTTATTATCTAGTGCTGTTACTTTTTAAATCACATTTTCTTAATACTTTGTATATAAAGCTCTGAATGGATTTTCTAAATCAGGGGTCTCCAAACTTTCCAGCCTTAGGGCCATACTGATTACTCCAGTAAGTTCCGAGGGCCAAAACCATATTATCATTGTTGCCGGTGGTAAGAAGTGAAATAGTCCACTGATGAAAAAAAAAATATTGATTTGAATTGTTGCTTTGTGTGTGAATTAGTAGTATGGAAAAGAAGCGAAAAATTGATAGTGAATGCAGAAAATTCAAAGATCAGTGGAACATTCAGTATTTCGTAATTGAGTCCAGTAACAAGGCGCTTTGTTTGATTTGCAATGAAAGCATAGCTGTTCTCAAAGAATATAACATTAAACGTCATTATGAAAGAAAACATTTTCAAAATTACTCAAAATATACAGGAAGTTTGCGGACAGAAAAATTCGGGGAAACTTTTGCAGCGCGGATTGAAATCGCAGCAATCTTCATTTACAAAACTCAAAAATGAACAAGAGGCTGCAACTCGGGCCCGCCGTGTGGCTCTTTAAATTGCAAAAAGTGGAAAACCCTTCACCGATGGAGAAATGATCAAAGAATGCATAATTGCAGTAGCCGAAGAAATGTGCCCTGAAAAGGTAAATTTATTTAAAACTGTCAGTATGTCAGCAAACACTGTGGCTCGAAGGGTAGAAAACATCGTGAAAATATATCCTCAACTGTTGGGAAAAAAATGGACATTTTGAGTGGTTTTCTTTGGCCTGATGATCAAGGATGTTCGATATGCTCGGGGTGTTGATTTATATTCGAGGAGTAGATAAAAGCTATAAAATGCACGAAGAACTTCTTGATTTTATGGGTATTCATGGCACAACTACTGGTACAGTAGTGGTACAAAAACTTGAAATGTATTACAACTGATGGAGGCAAAACATGAGTGGGAAAGATAAAGGAGTGGTCGCTCTTGTGTCAAAGGCTGTAGAAAATGACGGTGTTCAAAACCTTAGTCTTACATTGTATCTTTCCCTCAACAGCCTTTGTGCGGAAAATGTTTGGATATGTCTGGGAAACCAGTCATATCAACTGTTAATTTTATCAGATCTTTTGGGCTGAATCACCGACAATTCAAAATTTTATTGAAGAGTTTTGAAAAAACTGACTTACCTATCATACTGCGTACGCTGGCTTAGTTGTGGAAAGTCCTTAGCGCTTTTTTGAACTTCGAGCAGTGATCGAAATTTTGAATGAAAAGCATCGCCCTTCTGAATTACAAAACAACGATGGCTGTGGAAGTTAGCATTCTATGTTGATTTGACAAAACATGTGAACAACTGAATTTGGGATTGCAAGGAAAAACCAGCATCTTCCTGATTTATACACTAATATCAAATCATTCCGGAAAAATTGAGACTGTTTCAATCACAACAAAGAAGTAAATGTTTTCACATTTTAAACATGTGAAATATTCAGCAACACTACTGAGACTGATTTCCTATCGATTTTGCAATCGAAACTTTAAGTGCTTTGAAGATAAATTTTGATACTCGTTTTCGGACTTTGATGCATTGCGAATCAAATTAAGATTTTTCAAATCCTTTGATAGACATTGAAACCCTACCCTGAACTTCAAATGGAAATGATTGATCTACAATGCAGTATATAATTAAGAACAAATATCAAAACTCATTTTTTGTTGGAATTTTATAAGAGTCTTTCACTGACACAATTTGATAATTTGCATAAATTTGCTCGTGGTCTGTTTTCTGTTTTTGTACTACTTATTTGTGTGAGAAAACCTTCTCCAAAATGAAGTACACAAAAAATGTTTACAGATCGAAATTAACTGATGAGCATCTTAAATTCTTTTAATAATTGGTACAAGTAAAATTAGTCACAACTACAAACTATTGTCAGTGGAAAATCTCAATTACATAAATCTCATTAGTATTTCATATGTCATTATTTTTTGTTATAAGTTATGGGGATTATTTAAATGTATAAAAGTTAGTTGGATTCTTTTTCAATAATTTGTTAGTTATTATATCCCAGTTAAATTTTCTGCATATTATACATGTCTTTACTCATTACAATTTGTGTTTCTTTATCCAACTTATCACAAACAATAATAATAAGCCTACAAGAATGTTATGAGTTAGCGGAGTTAGCCCATGACCAATCAATGTAGATGTCATATTAATAATTATTCAACTAAAATTAGAATACTTCAGTAAACTAAATTTAATTTGCTATAAAATTATTTGTCCTCTAAAAGGAGTTTTCAAGTATGTTTGCTCGCGGGCCGGACAAAACTGTCCGGCCGATTGGTGGGGCCCTAGTTTGGAGACCCCTGTTCTAAATCATACTTTATACTCTTTGCAATGCTTAAGGTTTTAGATACTTTTTTTATTTCTTTATCATGTCTCTTATCCTTTTGAAACTATTCCACAATATACAGAATTAGGTTTGTAGTTATTATCGATAATGAGATATAATTATTGTTAGATAGATGTCACAAATTGTTAATTGTTATTATTAAAAAAATTGTTGATTTCTGATAAATAATCAAAATTATATACCTAATATATATTTTTTAGTTGTGATGTGCTAGTTATAAGTAATTTTAAATATTTAGATTAATACTACTTTAAAATTACTATTCAGATTTCAAAAAACAACATTTAATTAAAAATTTCATATGTATTAGGGTCTAAATAAATTATTACATTATTAAAATAGTCTTTTTAGATAGTGGACTCCTTTTATGTAGGGAAAACTCATATTACAGATACAAAGTGTGCCAAGAAAACAAACCCTGGGTATAAAAATGACAATTTTGAAGTAGTTTAGGTTATAAAATTCCAATTTTAAATTCTAATCCACTTACGTTTAGTAGCTAGAAATCTAGATTCTCATTTCGTGGGCGTACAATGTAAAGCCGCTCCTGCTGGGTATTATAAAGTCGGATTATCTCTGTGGTTTTAACTTTAGTTTTTTAAATTGGGAATTTTTATAAACGTCTATTATCTGCACATTTTCAATTGAGAATGACGAAGGCAAAAACAAAAGAACAAAAATACGAATCACGATTCCTTTTTTTTTTTAAAAAGAAATCAAATCCAGGGAATCAATTTCTATTTATTGGATTAAAAATTTGGATCATTTTTAGTTTTACATACAATAGGTACCTACCACGGACGTAGCTATAGCTTTGACAAGGGGGGGGGGATCCCCAAAGTAAAAAGACAGAGCTTTAAGGTTAATTAAATCTAGCATTTACAAATTAAACATTGCCTGCGACTATAACACGCAAATATAGTCGCGGGTAATCTATAATATATAACTTAGGTTACTCCAAGTAGGTGCCTTTAAATAAATATGTAATGTATTTTGCAATATTTATTCAAAAGTAACAAAGTTAAAACTTAAAGTAAAAAATTTAGTCTTTACGTTTTTTGCTAACTAATTAATAATTTCTTGAATCAAGTTGCACCGCCGATCTCGGTTACGTTTATTAAAGCCAGACCAGTAAGTCTTATATCCCATTTTATTTCTTAGGAAAGGGTTTTAACCTCTTTAGGTGAAAAGATCTTTCCGGGGTTGCAGTGAACACTGGAGTGTGGCTAAAATAATGAGAAGCTTTTTTATTAAAGGAATACTAATCATGATTTCGATAGCGTCGATACAGTTGCAGGTTTTGTGCTACGGGTTTTTTGGTGATTGTCCATATCTCATATTGATTCAGAAATATTGTGCCCATTTTCCCACCCAGAAATGTTTGTGCAATCTTTTAAGTTTTTTTTTAAATCCTGGGGTCTTTACGGGTTTTTTTCGGTAGCACATTTAAATTCTTCAATCGTCGATTCATGTGGTTTAAAACCCCCGTGTGTCCTGTAATAACATGATCTAAAGGGAAAAAACGACGTGGGAAATATTTTTTTTGCAGTTCCCCCCGCAAATTATTGCCAGGGTTTTTTGTTATTCTTGGCACAATATATCGCTTAACTATCTGCTGTGCTTGTTCAAAAGAATTGCGAACTGACTTTCGTTCAACATTAGTAAATCTTTTTTAATTTTTTGTATATTCGCAAATGTTGGTCAAATAAACTTAATTTTCTGCATTTTTTTGTAAAGGTTTGCTGTATATGAAAAAATTTTCTCGTATAACTAAAGAAACAATAAACGGGCCCGTTATCCATAGCGGTTTGAAGATGGTGTGCTTGCGTGGGGTCGCTACTAGCAGCATCTTAAAGTCCCCCAAGTGTTTCGCGTGTAACGGGAACAACCATTTCTTTAATTTTCACAGCCACGTGTTCTCGGCCATCGTGTCTCACAAAGAGAATCGTTAAATGGATAATTAATTTATTTAATTAATTTTCTTCAAAACCCCGTCCAAAGGGGGTGATGGGCGAAAAGTTTCGGCGCTTCGGTGTCGCGGTTTTCACCCCCCCGCCCCCTGCCCTGGGGTGGACTAAGCAACTATCTTTTCTACAATCGGCGCGGTGCATGAAATTTTTTTTCTGTTGGACAAAAGATGGATAAAAAGGGGTCCGACCCCCACCCCCCCTTATATCGTCCGTGGTACCAAAATAATACTACTACGGATAAGATGAACCATTCAATGCTATATTTTTGATACCCCTAATGGACTTTGGCTAACGCGAGCAGATGTCCATCGAGAGATTTTCTCGCTATCCTTGAACGAAAGTTAAACAGTGTTGCCGGCGGTTTAATATTGGCGTGAAAAAAACGCGACTAGAAATTAACATGTTTAGCCGCCCGCTTTCGTTACTTCGTGTTCCGAATAAGGTACAAGCGAAAAGAATGACAATGTCGCACGGTTTTACCTCGATTCGCTGGGGCAGGGGTTACCGACTTAATTTTATTCGCATTTACGGAAGCATTGATATCTCCGAACTGATTCAAAACGCCCCATTTAAATGAACCATCTATTCGTAGTAGTATTATCTTTGGTGGTACCTACAATACGAATGAAACAACAAAATCCAGATGATGAATCAAGCGTCAAATATTTTAGAACGGAGCCCCAGATGTGAAATATAAATTTAGCCTTATTTTGAAGTGCAAATTATTTTTTGGCAAATATTCTTTAAATTTAAATATGTTATTTTTAAAATCAACATGAGATGCTAGATCTTTGTAAGTTTTTGAAATACGATCCTCAAGCAACTTATAAATAGGATATCTACTCTACAGAAAGTTTGACAATAATTCCTCTGCTTGCGAAGTATAAAAATGTATTAAAATTTTAAATTGATTTTGGTAAAACACCCTAAATAGTTATATAATTAAAATTGATTTTAAAATCCTCCAATATTATAGGAACAATTAAATAAGGCCATAAGAAAATATATTTATATTTTTATTTAATCAAACATATGTACAAAAGGGCTTATCTTATCGAATAAAAACATTTTAAACTTATACCCAGAGCTGTCAAAGTACTCTTAAATAGTACTTCAAGTATTGGCACAAGTTTTTAATTTTTTTGAATATACTTCAAGTACAAGTACCAAGTATTCATTAAAATGTACTTGCATTTTCAAGTAAATTAAAAAAAGTACTTGAAGTAGGACAAAGTACTTCATAAAACAAAGTACTTGAAGACACCAAAGTACTTGAAGTACATAAAACTACTTGAAGTAATTAAAAGTACTTCAAGTAAAACAAATTATACTTGAGTAGTATTTTTTGTAAGAAAGTTAGAAGGTTTATTCCCCAAAACGGGGTTTTCCAACAACTCCTAAAAGCTTTAAGGACTGAGCGCTACGTCATTGGAAAGTAGGCCAGTCGTTAAAAACTATAGTTACGAAAACAAGTAGGATTGCTAAGTGTCCCGTTTTAAGTCGATCTTATGCATCCAATGTCCGAAATAATGTAAAATTTCGTATGTAAATTTATGGCAACAGGCCTATAATGCGGTACTCGGGTGAGCGCTTGGGCCTTAAACTATTATAGGAAATATTGGTTTTTTCCAAAATGGGTTTTTTCCCTGTGGTTGCCAACGGGTTGGCGTTGGCACCCGTTGGCATCCGATACATCTGTCAAAAGCGAGTGTTTTCATATATATGCCTACAGCAGGTTACACTCAAAACCTATTCTTTGGGAATACTTTATTTCCCATCAACACAAAAATCAAGTCAGAATAACCTAACTTTAATTTGATGTCGTTTTCATTTTATTAGTGGACATTTTGTTTAAGTCGCCTATTAAAATACAGGGTTTTCGATCAAATGAAGGTAATGAATCGCATTCACAATACGAAATAGTTGGAGAACCGCTCCATCAAACGTCAAACGCACCAATAGAATATTCTTGAACTGTCGTTTTTGACATTTTCGGGAGTGGCTTGGAAACTGTTTCGTATCCTAAATGCGTTCGATAATAAAATTGTCATGAAAATGGCTGTTAGTAATCATTATTAAATATAACAAATTGGGTATCAAAATAAAGGATTGATTTCGAAAAAAGAAACAAAAAGTCTAATTCTCAGTAATAGTCACACTTGTCTTGCTGTTAATAAATAACAAACATACACACAAATTAAATTCGGCTATAACCACGCTACATTGGCCACTGGCCATGCGGTTGACATAACCTATAACTTTAATTACCTGTAAAAAGACACTTCTGGGTTTTTATAATCCTTTTTCTTACAAATAAGACACGATCGACCCATAATTAAATGTTTTTACACACAAAAATCAAGTTTTGGTTAGTTTAACAGCACAAAACCGTAAAACACACTTATTCCAAAACACAAGCGAAAACTGACAATGCAGCACTCGGCAAAAAATTAATGAAATGACGTGAACGCGCATTACGCGATAATGGCGGAGTTGTCGATGTTTAAATTAAATTTGTACTTTATTTTTATTTTTTATAAAAAAATATTGTTAAAAGTAGTAAAATTATGATATTAAAAGGTTGTTTGTTTTGAAGTTCGTTTTATATACTTATTTTAATAAGAAAGTTTTAAGGTAAACAAGAAAATTTTTGTAAATTGGCATAAGGAGAACTACTAAGTGAGTCCAAGTGGCCTTAAATAATCAGCCACTTCGCTGAATTTGGCAACTCTATACCAATGTATGATTTCAATCAAATGTAAATAATGGAGTCTATCTTGTTTTTAATGTTTTTGGTTGTTTCATTCGTATTGTAGGTAGCACGGACGTAAGGGGGGTTGGGGGTCCGACCCCCCTCCCCAATCATATCCATCTTCCTTTTCCAACAGAAAAAAATTACATGCACCGCGCCGATTGTAGAAAACGATAGTAGCTTAGTCCACCGCAGTGCGGTTGAGCGGGGAAATGGACACCGCGACACCGAAGCGCCGAAACTTTTTTCGCCTATCACCGCTTCGCGACGGGCTTTTGAAGAAAATTAAGAATCAAATATCATATCATTTAAGGTGGCCGTTTCGCCATGTTAAATCTCCATAAGAACATTACTGTCTTTTAGACCACGGTACTCTAAAAACTTGGCAAAATAAATAAAGGATTCACCTTATATTTACATCAATAACACATGCATCTTCTCGTAAAAGACATATAATCAAAAAACTAAGTTTTAATGCTTTAAAAACAATGTTGAAAACCACTTAAGAATTGAGTTGGATTTTTCGGTAGTTAAAATTGGTTAAATATTTTCGGTATAAAACATTTATTTTGCATTATAACTCTTACTGTGATTTATAGACATTTAGTAGTAACCAAGTAACAAAAAATAATATGTTTTATTATGCCTTATTTCATATCTGTGGCTCTTTTATTGTAAATTTTAATTGTTTATCCCATATTCGATGTATTTAGAACGGAGCGGATTAAAGGATAGCTTAATTCAAATAACGTACACTTCAAAGAAGGACAGAAGACGTGTTACTAATTGAGAGTACAGTGACTTTATTACAGTGGCTTTATAAATTACAGTGATGACAATGAATGTCTTATTTTTTATTGGTTGATCGGATCACGTGGTTTTTTCCGCCATGATGAGGCAAAATTTGACAGCTAGCTGTTTAATTTACGTTGTGCTGTTATCTTTTATGGTTGTTTGTTGTGTTTTCATGTGAATATTGTGGTTTTGTTGAATTCCGGCGGATATTTAAGTGACTATTTGAATAATCGTATTTGTTTGTGTAGTGGCCAAAATTTGGGATCAGTAAAAACATTCGTTTGCAAAGTAAGTATTTTGTTTGTTTGTTTATTCGAATAGCAAAAATCATGAAAAAATGCCGATTTTTTAAATAAAAACTCTTCTCTTATTCTATATATTTTTGGGTCGTAGAACATGAATTTAAAGTTATTTTTTTGAGAATATTTAGAAATTTTTCCAAAAATATTTATTTTCTACATGTTGGATTTTTCCAAGCATTGCTTTAAATTTCATTTTTTTCACTTAAATACCTTTACTCAATACTTAAGGGAAACGGCTTACCCAAAATACATATTTAAAGAGTTTAAAAACATGTTAAATAACCCAAAAAGGGAATAGATATTTAAAAATCCTAACCTCAATAATCTGTCAGTGAAATCATCATATTTAGGAATAAAGAAATTTTTTATTAAAATTATGGGTTATTTTTTTAAATCGTAGTTTTGATTTTGACCATTTAGTTTTTATGGCACTTATGGCCAGTTGCACCAAGTAACCTCTAAGCTTCCTTTAACTTGAGGGACTCACAGTATTTACGGAACTTAAGAAAAGCTTAAAATACTTGCGAAACTGACAATTTATTCTTTCAAGTACCTACTTACAAAATACAAATAAATAAATTAAACTATCATTTTGTATGATTATTATATTCTCTTGTGTGTGTGTATTCAAGGCTATATCAGTTTGCCCAGGTCTATAGTTATAATTTTTTTGCAGTTTTAAAGAAACAATGCCTGGTTGTGCTGCAGTCAACTGCACCAATTCTGCAAAGAAAGGTTTTATAATGAAACGTTTCCCGCGAGATCCTGTGAGAAGAAAGGAGTGGTTAACTAAAATGAGAAGAGCTAATTGGATTCTACTGATTTCTCGTGTTTATGTGAGGTAAGTGTTTGTAAAGGAAAGTCAGTATAAGGGTAGGGCTCGAGAAAGAAAGAGAAAAATTAAAATTTATCTTGGGTAGATAAAATGACTCCCATAAGTTGGTCTAGACTGTTAGGGCTTAAGGATTTTTTTGTTTAACAACCAATGGATTTTTCATTATACATACTAACTTAATATTTTAATTTTAGGTCCATTTTACCTTTGACATGTGGAGAAAATCTGAGTGATGGGCACCGTAACTGAAGGCAAATGCAGTTCCAACCGTTTTTTTCTTTTCACAACCGAAACAGCTGATGCAACCCTCATTGGAGAGAAAATTGTTAACTCCAAAGAAACTTGAGCCCGAGGTTAAGCCCATAACTGGTATAAACTTTTAACTTGTTTCATTTTTATTTCAGTCATTCACTGAGAGAAGTATTAATTGTAATAGTGATTTTTTAAAATCTCTTACAATAACAGAACTCACTGTGTAACCATGTCTATATTATGTCCCAGAATATGTGGCAATCCCGGAATTCAATAGAAAACTAAAATATGTTATGACAAGCTCTCATCTCTATGAGCTCTGATGGAGATATGAGGTACATAACGGAGACTGTGAAAATGTCTTTTGTTTAAATAACTTTGTATTGATAGGCGTAATTTAATATTTCTTTAATATGATGGTTACTAGATGTCTTCTTATCGGCGAAATTATTAAATCATATTTGGCTTCTTATTTAGTTTGCCAGGGCTTCGACAATAATAGCAACTTTTTTAACACCCCCATGATAAAGGTTTAACACCATTATTTTGGATTAGCTTTTAACCTGTAACCAAAAAAGGTACCTTGACATCAAAAAATCAACTGTTTATGAGAAATAAAATATGGCTGGTACTCTTTTGCCGTTATACAGGGTGTTTTCTAATTGCAATGTTAATATTAGGGAAATCATTCTGGGTCCATTTTTAAAAAGAAAACTTTTATATGAACGTATATTCTAAACGTCTTAACTCTTTGGAGATATAGGCAGTAAAATCTTTGTAAATAATCATTTATTATTGTAATTGTAATACCACTTTGATATTTTAATGATATTTGGTACATGTACATGTAATGCTGAAGCATTTTGAAGCCAAATTTTTCTTTTATTTGCCAAAAATAGGCAGGTCAAATTCGTACCAACGCCACTGGTGGAAATAAAAAAAAATGTGGTACATTAAAAAAGGCTTCTTAATACATAGTACTAATATGCCAAATTTCATTAAACCATCTAAAGTGGTATTACAGGTTTTAATAATAAATGATTTATTTTTGAAAATTTTACCCTGTATCTCAAAAGTTAAGACGTTTAGGACATATGTTCATATGAAGTTTTCTTCTTAAAATGGACCCAAAAATTGATTTCCCTAATATTAACGTACAATTAGAAAACACCCTGTATAACTTAAAAAAATTACCAATCATGATATTTTATTTCTCGTAAACAGTTGATTTTATCGATGTCAATCAAGAGTACCTTTTTTTTAGTTTAAGGTTAAAGCTATCTAAAAATAATATTGTGGAGCCTTTATCATACAGGGTGTTAAAAAAATTACATATATTAAATGAAGCTAGTCCTATCCCTGGCAAACTAAATAAGCCAAATATGATTAAATGGGTTCATTTTAAGAAGACTTATCTAGTAATCATTATATTAATTAAATATTAAATTACGCCTAGTATTTTAAAACTTATTTAAACAAAAACAATTTTCAGGGGCGTCCGTTATGTACCTGTATCTCCGTAGGGAGGCCTATAGGAAAAAAAAGTTTATGGGAACTTGTCATAATATTTTTCGGTTTTCTATTGATCTGGAGAGATTGCCCACATATTCTGGGACACCCTGTGTGTAGAGCCAATAAATAGGGAAATGAAGATTGATCTTGCCAAATCTCCACTTTTTATAAAACATAAACAGAGGATGACCCTTAAAACCAAATAATGTTGTGATAAAATAAAAACTACATATGTCAGTTTAACTGATCAAATTAGTATTTATATAGAAGTGGACTTTTAATGAACTTCAAGAATAAAAATATAACTAAATCTTTTTTATCATGTTTATTTTACATCCTAAAAGTGAGCCCTACTTTTATATAACCATCAAATTGGGTATATCCTGTTTTTTTTTATATAAAATTAGTTATATTTAACAGTAAAATATAATACAGTAAGCGGCGGCGGTAGAACAAATTCATTTAAAATTCAAATGTTTGTTATTTGGAAAACTCTCAGACACATGGATTTTTTTTTAAAGGCAAATTCGTGTATTAAAAATAGTTACGATCATCAAATTATTTTTTTTAATTGAAACCCCTATTTTTTATTTTATTTTGAATTCTGCATCGAATTCCAGGTATGTAACAAAATTTCAATGCATTAAAAAGATAGGTGTTTTCATTTGAAAAAATAAATTTGATGATTGTAACTTATTTTTGGGCGACCCTGCCCACATGAATTTACCATTAAAAAAACAAGGCCAAAATAAAATCGACGTGTCCAAGTGTCTCTAAGAAAAAATAAACGCCTGAATTTTAAATAAATTTGTTCCATATTTTACCACTCACTGTGTGTATATATTATACAATATTTTAGGTGTGTAATACAGGTATCCTAATTTAACTTTTTTCTTTTTAGGTGAAGTTTAGAACTGGTCGAAATAGTAATGGGGGATACTGAGGTAAACATTACCAGTGATTTATGGGCCCAACCATCCACATCAACTGCAGATTTACCTGCCACTCAGTCATCTACTTCACAGTCCACCTCAAGTGATGATAATGACTTTGTGTTGCCCTCTGCAACAATCAGTTCAAAGTCAAAGTTCACATCAAACAGAGCTGTTAGCTCGTCTGAATAGATATGAAAATGTATTCTAAAGAAAGAGCGAAGGTCAAAAAGTACAAAAATTGCTGAGGAATTCTAAATTGAAAGTCAAGAAATTGGAGACAAGTTCTCTGTCCAACCCTTACCAATCAGTATTTCAGCAATTATTCAACAAAGACCAATTCATGGCTGTAAAGAAAAGACAAAGTCAAAAATCAACAAAATTAATGAAGTGGTCCAATGAAACAGTAACGAATGCTTTAAAATTAAAATTTAGTTGTGGAAATAATGGTTACCAAGAATTACTACAACAGGGCTTTCCATTTCCGTCCATAAGGACTCTTCAAAGAAGGCTACAAAACTTAAAATTTGATTCTGGAGTGCTTTATGAGGTTTTTAATTTTTTTAAAATAAAAGTTGAAACTTTTGTATCACATGAAAGAGATTGTGTGCTAGTGCTGGATGAATGGCAATCACTCCAGGAAAGGTATTTGATACCTCTTGAACAAATATTTCGAGATGTAACACTACCTGAACACACAGAATGGCAACCCATGTATTGGTTTTTATGCTTGGTGGTGTTACAACACGTTGGAAACAGGTGGTTGCGTACTATTTTACTGGCAATTCTGTAAATGGCTCAGTCTTCCAAAATATAACTGTCCATATTTCAAAATGCAGAAGATTTAAAATTAAACATATTAAGTGTGACATCTGATATGGGCTCTTGCAATCAGGCACTTTGGGAAAAGTTGGGGAATTTCCGCAGGTAGACATTCACCAATTAATTGCAAAATCCCCATCCATCCCATGCAGACAAATATTTCTATATCTTTGCTGATATACCCCATTTATTTAAAAACATTAAATCCATGCTAGTTACCAACAAAATTATCAGAATACCTGTTAATATTGCCGAAAAATATGATTTGCCAACGCGAGATGTATTATCAGAACATATTTTTGAACTACTCTCTTATCAAAAAAGCACACTTTTTAAATTAGCACCCAAATTATCTGAAGAAGACTTGCTTCCAACACATTTACCCAAATGAAAGTATCTACGTCAACAAACGTTGTGAGTCATACAGCAAGTAGTGCTTAAAGTTCTTATCAGAAGAATTAAAAAGCTCATGTATCTAACCACAGCTTGGTTTTTAGAACTTAAATTGAAAAGTGGTTTCAAATTATGACTTAAGACATCCCCACATGTGCTCTTAGTAAATTTAATGTAGAAGCATATAACGAGTCTATTACTTTTTTAAAAGATTTCTCATGAATTTATTGAACATGGAAGTTGGCTACAAAAAAAGCTGTGGAAGCCTTCTACAAAGTGGTGTTTTATTTCTACCCAATCAATTTTAGAATTGCAGGCTGAGCTCCTAGAGAAAAAGAATATCAGTTTGTTTTAACTGCCAGTCGGCCACAGGATTGTTTGGAAAACCTATTTTGTGTATTAAGAAGTAAACAGCTTGTTCCTAATGCTGTGCAAGTAAAAATAATTTCTAAAACTAATTTGTGTGTCTCAATATTTAAAAAATTCTAGTACAGGCAGTTGGTGATGAAGATGATAGGCAGTTTTTTTCTTCGGGTTTTTTAGACACTATTGAAGGAACCCAACCAAAACATGATGTTGTTCAGTTACCTACAAGAAATAAAAGAACCTGTGTATAACCTAAGTCACAGTGAATTAAATTCAATGTACAATGTGTGTTGTTATATACTTCAAAGTATAAAAACATCCAATACATGTAAACTTGTTTGAATGCTGCTGGTTCAAAATCTCCAGTGTTCAAAAAATTACAAAATTTACATTAATTAAGCGATTTAGGGAGCATTCACTTTTTTTTGTAATGAATATGTGTTTTATTTTGTAGAAATGGAGAGTATTTTCAGAAAAATACATAACAATTGTATCCTCTCAAAATAAATTTGAAAGACTTTTCTATGGGGAAATGATTACTTTGGAAATAAATCTCCCTGAATGTCATAATTTAAAAGAAAAGATAATTAAAAGATTTATTATATTTAGATTGAAAATAAATTAAAAAAAAGCAAAAAGTGCGCCGGAAAAACATGCTAGTAAATCTATAGCTGGCAATTTGTTTGTAATTTTAATATTGTTTTTATAATAAGAATTTTGTAAATAAACAATACTTAGATATATTTTTGTTTTTTTCCATTCCAACTTATTGCATGAGCTACACTTAAGAGCCTTGCCAAATGCAGTTTTTTTTGTGAAATCCAAGTAATTTAATTGGTTCTTGAACTTTTTATTCAAATAAATACACAGAACCACAAAAAGTGGTGTGTCTGACTAGGATTTTCAGGCGTATTTTTTCCAACACGAATCTGAGGTCAAATAGCAAAAACGAGAAACCCAAATAACCGACCAGGTACATTTACCGGCAGAAACCTGCTACCACGGAATGTTTGGACTACGACTTTTAAAAAACTAAAAAAATACAAAAATTTTATGAAACAAAAAAGAAAGCTTTTCAAATTGTCTAAAAAAAAGATATATAAACATTATTGCTAAGATAAATAAAAAAGGGAGATATAAACGAAAATGTAATTTTGACAAAATTTCAGTCCAAAATAGGAAAAAATATTTTTTTATTAATGCGAGCATGTGACTTTGGATTTTTTTTTATAATACATTAATTTATTTGAACCCCACATCACTAAATTTTCCCAAAAAAGAAAATCCAAAAATAATTTTTATTTTTTTCCAAAAGTGTATCTTGAAAAAATCCTAAAAATTTTGGGTTTTTTTGATGATAATTCAGTTTTTTCAATATCAAATTGCTTTTTTGGGCCCCTAATAACATATTAAAATTTGGTTAATTTTTACCGCCAAAACCCATTTAAAGTGCGCATGGTCCTTTGCCCAACATGGCGGCTGGGCGGAACTTAGATCCTATTGTGCCCTGTCTTGTATAAAGTATAAAGCCACTGTAAAAAAGCCCGCCAGCGCATCCAGACGGCCCCCTTAACGCGTATCTCTTTTGAGAGGCAGGCTGTCAAAAGATTTAAAAAATGGTTCGTTCCCGTTACACAAGATGCTGCTAGTAGCGACGTCGCTATTCAAGCACACCATCTTAAAAACCGCTATGGATAACAGCCAGTTTATTGTTTCTTAGTTATACTGAATAAATTTTTTTCAAATACAGAAAAACCTTTACAAAGAAATGCAGAAAATTAAAGTTGATTTGACCAACATTTGCGAATATACAAAAACTGTAAAACACTTTCCAAATGTTCGGAAAAAAGTCAGTTCGCAATCCTTTTTGAACAAGCACACTAGATGAGTTCAAGCGATATAGTTGTGCCAAGAATAACTGAAAGGCAAACCCTGCGCAATAATACCCTATCATTGATCATGTTATTACAGGACACGACGGGGGTTTTAAACCACATGAATCGACGATTGAATTAATTTAAATGCTACTACCTGAAAAAACCAGTAAAGACCCCAGGATAAAAAAAAACTTAAAAAGATTGCAGAAACATTTCTGGGTGGAAAAATGAAAGCACAATATTTTTAAATCAATATGAGATATGGCACAGTCACTGGAAATCTGTAGCACCAAAACCTGCAACTGTGATCGACGCTATCGATAACTGCGATGATAAGTATTCCCTTTATTAAAAAAGCTTCTCATTATTTTAGCCACACTCCCAGTGTTCACTGCAACCCCGGAAAGATCTTTCTCTACCTTAAAGAGGTTAAAAAAATTACCTAAGAAATAAAATAGGCGATATAAGACTTACTGGTTTGGTTTAAAAGAGCGTACACCCAGATCTGGCGGTGAACTGATTCCGAAGAAATTATTAATTAGTTAGCAAAAAAGCTAAAAGACAAAATTTATTACTTTGAAGTTTTAACCTTGTTCGAAAAAATATTGCAATACATATATTACATATTTATTTAAAGGTACCTACTTAAGTAAACCCAAGTTATATATTATAGATTACCCGCGGCTATACTTGCGTGTTATAGTCACAGGCAATGTTTAATTTGTAAATGCTAGATTTAATTTTTTTTTTACTTTGGGACCCCCCCCCTTGTCAAAGCTATAGCTACGTCCGTGGTGGGTACCATTTGTATGTATAAAAACTAAAAATAATCCAAATTTTTAATCCAATAAATAGGATTTGATTCCCTGAATTTGATTTCTTTTTTTCTAAAAAAGATAAACTTTTAAGATCAAATGCAATTAAAATTTATGCCCATTTTTGCATACACGCTCTATGGTCAAGAAAAAATTGTTTCTCTGGATGTAAAAAACAAGATATTTTGGATAAAAATTACTTGTTAGGTGTGTTTTCTTATTTAAAGATTTTAATATGCAGATGTTTTAAAATTCTTTATCTCTATTTTTTAAAAATCAATGTGATACTGATTAAGAATCTTAGGTAAAAATTTAAAATGGAACATTTAAAATGGAGGATTTTGGTATTTATAAACCAATTTGCGTCAGATTCGGCATTTAAGAGTTTTTAAGGGGGCTGGGTCTAGGGAGACCCAACAACATAAAAAGTCAGGTGGGCGACAACATCCTGGACAAGAGAACAGACCAGATGATTTCCCAATACTCATTTAACAAAAATTTCGAGATAAAAATTCCAGATCGAAGTGAGTGGCAGCAACCCGATCTCCCCGGCACGGTTGGAGACATCATCTGTTATACGGATGGTTCCAAAACCAGGCAGGGAACTGGAGCGAGCGTGTATAGTGAAATGGGGAATTCACAATTCTCCATTCCACTAGGAACACACAGTATTGTATTTTAAACAGAAATATATGCTTTACTGCACTGTAAAAGAAATAACAAAAGGGCTTACAAAAACAAGCGATCTGCATAATAACAGACAGCTAGGCGTCACTAGGATCACTAGTAAACCCCAAGGTGACGTCCAAGCTGACATGGGAATGCCAAAAAGAACGGGAGGTCTTGGGAGAACGGAACAGGGTAACTCTCCTGTGGGTACCAGGACATTTGGGAATAAAAGGCAACGGAAAAGCGGATGAGCTAGCGAGACGTGGATCATCCACACCATACTTTGGACCAGAACCTGCTCTTGGAGTGACCAAAACCACAGCACGAGGGCAAACCAGGAAATGGATCCGAAACAAACACAAGGAATACTGGGAGAACCTCTGTAGAATAAGACATGAAAAGGGCTTCATAAGGGGCCCATCCAAAAGAACTATAAGAACCTAAGAGGGCACCTACACAAGATACGCCCATATAATGGGGACCCAAGTTGCAGAATGTGCGACGAGGGGGAAGAAACAGCCTACCACATACTGTGCGAATGTGAAGCATTGAATCACAAAAGACAGGCATTCTTTGAGCAACCGAAAATGAGCCCACAGGAATATATCAACCAACCAGTCTCGGGGTTATACAGACTTGTAGAAGAAACAAGAGTAATGGGAGGATTGGTATAAAAGACAATGGGAGATTAGGGACAAAAAGCTCAAGAGGCTGCGCTGCCTTCGGTAGTGAAAGACGACTCCCAGGAAAAAGAAGAAGAAAAAGGGGGCCGGGTCAAAATTTTGAAATTAAGAATCTTGGGTCAAAATTTGGATATTTGAAATGGGATATTTAAAATTGCGGATTTTGGAGTTTATAAACCGATTTGTCCCAAATTTAAAATATAGGGAATTAATTCTTTTTGGAATCGGATCCTTCCAAAAAAATTGATTCCGGATCATTTTAAAATTATAAAATGAATCACGGATCCCACTTTTAAAAGGTTATCGATTTCAGCCTTCGGATCTCTAAAAAGGAATCGATTCTGGATTCGATTCCAAAAAGATTTAATTCCTACCTAGTTCTGCTAGAGGCCAATAGCGTCTAGTATATATTTAGTATGTGTCCCATGTCTCAATTTTAAGATTAAAAAAATAATAAAATTCCCACCACAAATAAACTACTGTATTTTATTAGCCACCTGGACTATTACTAAAATACTAAAATACAGTTTTCCATAGTTGTAAAGATGTCTTTTTTTTAATCATTTTTCTTTCAGAATACGCACAAAGTTTTTTTTAGCCATTTTGTACAGAATGAGGAATTTTACTAATGCATCATAAATTACAAAA
>JAHBCN010008025.1:0-40670 GCA_019359885.1 Listronotus oregonensis
TAGGAAATGAAGAGACTTTGTATTTCGTGCAAATTTTTATTAAAAAATCCTAGCAGAGCGCTTTCGGTAAAACCATCATCAGTGCTATCTACAAGCAAGAAATGAACTTTAAAAGAAAGATTGAAAAATTTTGTTGGAATATTTTAAGGGAAATTTTCAAAAAATGTATTTTAGTGATTTTTAAATTTTTTTATATTTTAAAATTTATTTTGCGTGAAATTAAACATTAAATATAGTATATCAATGTGAAGTGATGAATTTAGTATACTTGGTATGTAAAAGAAAAACAAAAGAAAATAAAAGTTCAAAACTTACTCGTCGTCAAGCAGGAGCCGCAGCAAATTTGAGCCAACAAAACATTTAGAGGGCTTCAATAAAATATCACATTATTACACAAATTTAAAATAAAAGTCAAATAACATTAATATTTGTTACATTTTCCCTTATTAAAGGGTGAAATTTAAAAAATTTTCTAAAAAACTATACCATTTTGTGGAAAGACGAACATGTGATTATGTTAGGTTAGGAACCAGTTGTACTGACGTATAAAAAAGGATAGACAATCATTTTAAAGGGTATAGAAAAGGAAGTACTACTCCGAGGTTGTTTAGAGTGTGGTTGTTAAGAACTGTAAAATTATTATGTTTAAAGGCTGTGTTAGAGAAATGGAATCAAAAAACAATTTTAAGTAATGAAAATTTGTTATAACTTTAATATAATTAAGAAATCGTAATTTGTAGTAAATTATGACAAATGTGAAAATATTTATGAAAAACGGGGGGCGCGTTCAAGAAATCAGATTGAGATATTTTATTTTGAAACTTTTAATATAACTGAGAAATTCTTACTTCTAAACAGAAACGTAAATTATAATGAACTATGAAAAATTTGAAAATTGTTTTGTTTGAGAAACGTTACAGAGTGAAAATTTGGTTTTTCAAATGAAAAACTCCAAAAAGAAAAAATATTTTAAAATTTTTAAAAACCTTTTAAAAAGAAGAAATTTTGAAAAAGAAAAATTAATATCTAAAGGTCCCTAACTCATTCTCCTGACATTCCCAGGGGTCTAGCAAAGAAGCTCACAAGGTTGGGAAAATAGTAGAGGAGATGTTAGTGGAGTTAGAAAGGAAGCGGTTGCGTTGTTAGATAGGGGATTATTATGGTTATAAGGAGGACATAGCGGAGAAGGAGTGTGAGGTTCTTTGAGACCCCCAGGAATGGAGGCAGGCCGAGTGCAGCAGACAAATGAAAAAACTTTAAATTAATTGACTGTTATGTTTGGGTCAAAAAGATTGTTTTTAATAAATTGAATTGTTGAAAAGAATATGGAAATCATGTAATATGCAAAGAACAAGGACGTTGGATCTCCCAAAAATGGGGCTAAAGCGTAAATTGTTTTTTCATCATCGAGTGATTTAGTTCATAAGACGCCTATGTAAAGGTAAAAAAGATCTATTAAGGTTAACTTGAGTGTTAAGACATAAGTTGTTGGTATTAAGCTCTTTGTTTATTTCTATGTCTTCGAGAAAATCTAGTCTATTAAAGTTTTTAGATGTAGTATTGTGCAAGATTTTTGAATTTTTTGTGGACTAAAGTTGTGTTTGAGTTCTTTTAAATGTGTGCCAAAAGCCGAAGTTGATCTTGTTAGATGTTCTGTTATTCTAGTTTTAAGGGGTCTACATGTTCTACCAATATAAGAGCTATTACAAGAGTCACAATTTAGAAGATATATGCCACTTTTTGAGAGTTTATCTATTTTATCTTTTGAGTTAACCAATTGAGATCCTAAATTTAGTTTGGTTCTATAAGAAATTTGAATATTCTGAAAGTGATCTTTAAAGCACTTAGTGACCTTCCCGTTGACAACCTCATTAGTGAATGGGATAGCAATGTATTTAACTGATTCCGTGTTGTCAGGAACTGTAGGAAAAATTTCTTTTCTGATTTTCTTAATTTTGTTTTTTTCTATTAATCTGTTGACGATTTTAGGATCAAAATTATTATTGTAAGCAATTTGTTTAAGAATGTTAATCTCATTTAAGTAATTTTCTTTTGACATAGGAATGTTAAGAAGTCTATTTATATAACAATGAAATGCTGCTAATTTATGCTGCATGGGGTGGTTAGAGGTTTCAGAAATTATATGGTCTGTTTGAGAAGGTTTCCTGTATATAGAAAAAGAGAGATTGTTCGAGACTTTTTGTATAGTTATGTCTAGAAAATTGATTTTATTATTATCTTCTATTTCCAAAGTAAATGAGATTTTAGAATGAATGTTGTTAATTTTTTGTAAGAGGGTTTGAGCACCATTCACATCACAGTCCAAAAAGCACAAGCAGTCATCCACGTACCTAAACCAGTGTAAAATTTCCGGATTGTTATTGGAGATAATTGATTGGGTCTCTAAATGATCCATAAAAATATCTGCTAAAAAAGGTGAGAGGCAGCTGCCCATTGCTAAGCCGTCAGGTTGTTGATAACATTGATTGTTAAAGCAAAAAAAGTCTTGTGATAAACAAAGGTTAAGCAATGATGTAATATTAATAACTGTGTTTTGATCAAGATTTTTTCGATAAAGAAAGTTGGTAGCAATTCGGACAGCTTCACTCTTTGGGACAGTGGTGAAAAGGTTAGTAACGTCAAATGATACCATTAAACTATTAGGTGGTAGGTTAATATTTTTTAATTTATTAACTAAATCCAAAGTATTACTTACCCCATATGTAGGTCTGAAACTTGTAAAAGAGTTGAAAAAATTAAGTACAAATCGAGCTAACATAGAAACTGGTGTGTTAGTGAAGCTGACTACTGGTCTAATTGGGATATCATTTTTGTGAATTTTAGGTAAGCCATACAACCTAGGCATAGATGGGTTACTAGGTATAAGGTTCTTGGGTGCATCATTATCATCGAGGAAATCACTAAAATGCTTCAAAACATTCTTAGTTCGTCTAATAAAAGTATTAAAAGGATTATTATTTAAGATTTTAAAGTTATTTTCATTTAAAAAAGTTTCAACCTTTTGTACATAAACTGTTCTGTCCATCACAACCAAACAGTTACCCTTATCTGCCTTAGATAAGACAAGATTTTTTTCTTTTATCTTCGATTTCAAAATTTTAAGAGTTTTAAGGAGTGAGTCTGAGAAAGAGTGATTGATTTTTTTGATGTTTTTGTTAAATTCGTGTAATACAATATGTAAGTCGTTACGTAAGGCTTGTTTTTTATGGTAATCGGTGGAAATTTGTTCGATAAGTACATCTAGCTCTACTGCGTACTCAAGAACATCACTCTCAGAGACCGGGTACTTAATGCAGTGTTTAAGCCCCATCTTTAGGAGATCCATCTCCTCCTCTGTAAAGATAGTATCAGAGAGATTTTTAACCCTAGGATGAAATTTGAAATTCGAAAATATTTTAGAATTTTTTAAACGGTTTCTATTAAAGTTATTTTGTTGTTTGACTAGATTATCTAATTTATTTTTAACTTTGTTGAATTTGAGTCTTTTTACGCCGTCAACTTCGTCAGAAAGGTTGTTTAAAAAGTTTGTGATCTGTTCGTTGTTCCACTCAATGGCCAATTGATTATAAATTTGAATAAGTTTACAATTTAAAAAATCTATCCTAGCATAATGTTTACAAATTTCTGTCTTAATTAATCTTATCTGTAAGTCTTCCTTGTGTTTAAAGGGTACATTCTTGGACGTTTTAATTCTGGCAAAAGTGGGGGTGACTTTTTCTTTAAGACAATTGTTAAGGAACCAAATATCAACTTGTCTGGTCGCTCTCTTCGCTGACAAACTCCTGTATAAATCAGCCTTATCTGCCATACTGCAGCAATATAAATGAAACTTGGTTGTGGCTGTGTGCACGTAAGAATTTAGGAAATGAAGAGACTTTGTATTTCGTGCAAATTTTTATTAAAAAATCCTAGCAGAGCGCTTTCGGTAAAACCATCATCAGTGCTATCTACAAGCAAGAAATGAACTTTAAAAGAAAGATTGAAAAATTTTGTTGGAATATTTTAAGGGAAATTTTCAAAAAATGTATTTTAGTGATTTTTTAAATTTTTTATATATTTTAAAATTTATTTTGCGTGAAATTAAACATTAAATATAGTATATCAATGTGAAGTGAAGAATTTAGTATACTTGGTATGTTAAAGAAAAAACAAAAGAAAATAAAAGTTCAAAACTTACTCGTCGTCAAGCAGGAGCCGCAGCAAATTTGAGCCAACAAAACATTTAGAGGGCTTCAATAAAATATCACATTATTACACAAATTTAAAATAAAAGTCAAATAACATTAATATTTGTTACATTTTCCCTTATTAAAGGGTGAAATTTAAAAAATTTTTCTAAAAAACTATACCATTTTGTGGAAAGACGAACATGTGATTATGTTAGGTTAGGAACCAGTTGTACTGACGTATAAAAAAGGATAGACAATCAATTTTAAAGGGTATAGAAAAGGAAGTACTACTCCGAGGTTGTTTAGAGAGTGGTTGTTAAGAACTGTAAAATTATTATGTTTAAAGGCTGTGTTCGAGAAATGGGATCAAAAAACAATTTTAAGTAATGAAAATTTGTTATAACTTTAATACAATTAAGAAATCGTAATTTGTAGTAAATCATGACAAATGTGAAAATATTTATGAAAAAACGGGGGGGCGCGTTCAAGAATCAGATTGAGATATTTTATTTTGAAACTTTTAATATAACTGAGAAATTCTTACTTCTAAACAGAAACGTAAATTATAATGAACTATGAAAAAATTTGAAAATTGTTTTGTTTGAGAAACGTTACAGACTGAAAATTTGGTTTTTCAAATGAAAAACTCCAAAAAGAAAAAATATTTTAAATTTTTTTAAAAACCTTTTTAAAAAAGAAGAAATTTTGAAAAAGAAAAAATTAATATCTAAAGGTCCCTAACTCATTCTCCTGACATTCCCAGGGGTCTAGCAAAGAAGCTCACAAGGTTGGGAAAATAGTAGAGGAGATGTTAGTGGAGTTAGAAAGGAAGCGGTGCGTTGTTAGATAGGGGATTATTATGGTTATAAGGAGGACATAGCGGAGAAGGAGTGTGAGGTTCTTTGAGACCCCCAGGAATGGAGGTAGGCCGAGTGCAGCAGACAAATGAAAAACTTTAAATTAATTGACTGTTATGTTTGGGTCAAAAAGATTGTTTTTAATAAATTGAATTGTTGAAAAAAATATGGAAATCATGTAATATGCAAAGAACAAGGACGTTGGATCTCTCAAAAATGGGGCTAAAGCGTAAATTGTTTTTTCATCATCGAGTGATTTAGTTCATAAGACGCCTATGTAAAGGTAAAAAAGATCTATTAAGGTTAACTTGAGTGTTAAGACATAAGTTGTTGGTATTGAGCTCTTTGTTTATTTCTATGTCTTCGAGAAAATCTAGTCTATTAAAGTTTTTAGATGTAGTATTGTGCAAGATTTTTGAATTTTTTTGTGGACTAAAGTTGTGTTTGAGTTCTTTTAAATGTGTGCCAAAAGCCGAAGTTGATCTTGTTAGATGTTCTGTTATTCTAGTTTTAAGGGGTCTACATGTTCTACCAATATAAGAGCTATTACAAGAGTCACAATTTAGAAGATATATGCCACTTTTTGAGAGTTTATCTATTTTATCTTTTGAGTTAACCAATTGAGATCTTAAATTTAGTTTGGTTCTATAAGAAATTTGAATATTCTGAAAGTGATCTTTAAAGCACTTAGTGACCTTCCCGTTGACAACCTCATTAGTGAATGGGATAGCAATGTATTTAACTGATTCCGTGTTGTCAGGAACTGTAGGAAAAATTTCTTTTCTGATTTTCTTAATTTTGTTTTTTTCTATTAATCTGTTAACGATTTTAGGATCAAAATTATTATTGTAAGCAATTTGTTTAAGAATGTTAATCTCATTTAAGTAATTTTCTTTTGACATAGGAATGTTAAGAAGTCTATTTATATAACAATGAAATGCTGCTAATTTATGCTGCATGGGGTGGTTAGAGGTTTCAGAAATTATATGGTCTGTTTGAGAAGGTTTCCTGTATATAGAAAAAGAGAGATTGTTCGAGACTTTTTGTATAGTTATGTCTAGAAAATTGATTTTATTATTATCTTCTATTTCCAAAGTAAATGAGATTTTAGAATGAATGTTGTTAATTTTTTGTAAGAGGGTTTGAGCACCATTCACATCACAGTCCAAAAAGCACAAGCAGTCATCCACGTACCTAAACCAGTGTAAAATTTCCGGATTGTTATATAAATAGACTTCTTAACATTCCTATGTCAAAAGAAACTACTTAAATGAGATTAACATTCTTAAACAAATTGCTTACAATAATAATTTTGATCCTAAAATCGTCAACAGATTAATAGAAAAAAACAAAATTAAGAAAATCAGAAAAGAAATTTTCCTACAGTTCCTGACAAACGGAATCAGTTAAATACATTGCTATCCCATTCACTAATGAGGTTGTCAACGGGAAGGTCACTAAGTGCTTTAGAGATCACTTTCAGAATATTCAAATTTCCTATAGAACCAAACTAAATTTAGGATCTCAATTGGTTAACTCAAAAGATAAAATAGATAAACTCTCAAAAAGTGGCATATATCTTCTAAATTGTGACTCTTGTAATAGCTCTTATATTGGTAGAACATGTAGACCCCTTAAAACTAGAATAACAGAACATCTAACAAGATCAACTTCTGCTTTTGGCACACATTTAAAAGAACTCAAACACAACTTTAGTCCACAAAAATTCAAAATCTTGCACAATACTACATCTAAAAACTTTAATAGACTAGATTTTCTCGAAGACATAGAAATAAACAAAGAGCTTAATACCAACAACTTATGTCTTAACACTCAAGTTAACCTTAATAGATCTTTTTTACCTTTACATAGGCGTCTTATGAACTAAATCACTCGATGATGAAAAAACAATTTACGCTTTAGCCCCATTTTTGGGAGATCCAACGTCCTTGTTCTTTGCATATTACATGATTTCCATATTCTTTTCAACAATTCAATTTATTAAAACAATCTTTTGACCCAAACATAACAGTCAATTAATTTAAAGTTTTTTCATTTGTCTGCTGCACTCGGCCTGCCTCCATTCCTGGGGGTCTCAAAGAACCTCACACTCCTTCTCCGCTATGTCCTCCTTATAACCATAATAATCCCCTATCAAACAACGCAACCGCTTCCTTTCTAACTCCACTAACATCTCCTCTACTATTTTCCCAACCTTGTGAGCTTCTTTGCTAGACCCCAGGGAATGTCAGGAGAATGAGTTAGGGACCTTTAGATATTGATTTTTCTTTTTCAAAATTTCTTCTTTTTAAAAAGGTTTATAAAAAAAAATTAAAATATTTTTTCTTTTTGAAGTTTTTCATTTGAAAAACCAAATTTTCACTCTGTAGCGTTTCTCAAGCAAAACAATTTTCAAATTTTTCATAGTTCATTATAATTTGCGTTTCTGTTTGGAAGTGGGAATTTCTCAGTTATATTGAAAGTTTCAAAGTGAAATATCTCAATCTGATTTCTTGAACGCGCCCCCCGGTTTTCATAAATATTTTCACATTTGTCATAATTTACTACAAATTACGATTTCTTAATTATATTAAAGTTATAACAAATAATCATTACTTAAAATTGTTTTTTGATTCCATTTCTCTAACACAGCCTTTAAACATAATAATTTTACAGTTCTTAACAACCACACTCTAAAAACCTCGGAGTAGTACTTCCTTTTCTATACCCTTTAAAATGATTGTCTATCCTTTTTTATACGTCAGTACAACTGGTTCCTAACCTAACATAATCACATGTTCGTCTTTCCACAAAATGGTATAGTTTTTTAAATTTTTTAAATTTCACCCTTTAATAAGGGAAAATGTACAAATATTAATGTTTTTGACTTTTATTTTAAATTTGTGTAATAATGTGATATTTTATTGAAGCCCTCTCAATGTTTTGTTGGCTCAAATTTGCTGCGGCTCCTGCTTGACGACGAGTAAGTTTTGAACTTTTATTTTCTTTTGCTTTTTCTTTTCCATACCAAGTCTACTAAATTCATCACTTCACATTGATATACTATATTTAATGTTTAATTTCACGCAAAATAAATTTTTAAAATATAAAAAAAAATTTAAAAATCACTAAAATACAGTTTTTTTGAAAATTTCCCTTAAAATATTCCAACAAAATTTTTCAATCTTTCTTTTAAAGTTCATTTCTTGCTTGTAGATAGCACTGATGATGGTTTTACCGAAAGCGCTCTGCTAGGATTTTTTAATAAAAATTTGCACGAAATACAAAGTCTCTTCATTTCCTAAATTCTTACGTGCACACAGCCAAAACCAAGTTTCATCTCTATTTTCTGGCTTTAGAAATGAAAGCATTTTTAAAAGATCCTTTTTCTTTTTATTTGAGATCTTATTCTCACAAATTGGGGAAGGGAAATTTACTTCTTTGATTGTGTTCACTTTTACACTCTTTTTAAGAACTTTGCAATTAGTCCAGGTTTTAATATCATTGAACGTAGTCTTAGTTTGCACGACGCCGAGCTTGTCTTTTTTAATTTTAATCCAAGAACATTTTCAACAACTTCGTAAAATTTTCAGGCTTTAATAGAGTGAATGTGAAGGGGTTGTTTGGTGTTGCTGTGACTATGAGTTTATTGGTACTTTACACTTTTCGACCCTTTTACGCTTCTCAATATGGACCAAACCTCTGACACAGGAGAGAAAGGGATGCCCGGACACTAGGTACTTATGATTAATCTCGTCAAATTTACCTGAAACTGTCAAATAAATCCACATAAAAAAATTATTTTTATTTCATCACGCACTGATTGTCCTTTTCTTCGTTTTTTGATATTTTCATTATTGTTTAATTCCATCTCTTATAAAAAAACACTTTTAAAAAATATTATTTATCACAATAAACAAAGAAATCTTATCACAATACGATTTGACTGACAATTACATCAATTTTGGGTATAAACCACTCGGTTAACTCCCTATAAACTAACGGTCGTTCTGTGGCACTTAGCACGTTATTCCATCACAAAGCGCTGGCTGATACCACATCCACCATCTGTCAGATTTTTTTTACCTGTTAGAATTGATCGAGGCACATAAAGCCTTTTACAGGTTGTTTGGCATGGTACTTAGGCATGCTATTGAGAAAAGAGAGCGAAATGGCTTTGTTTGTTAAAATTAAAAAAGTCCTTCGACCCATATACTATTGTTTTTAGGGCGACATATTTACACAATTATTTTATCACTGTAACTTTAACCCCTTAGCGAGGGTAGATTGACCCTTATTTTTTAAATGAAAAAGGGTATCTTGTGATATATCTTTAAGTAAATTGTATTTTTTTAACATTTTGTTTCGTTTTTTTTTAAATTTGAGATACATGTCGCAGAGTGATGAAATTTTAAACATTTTATTGGGCCTTTTTTTACAAATATATTTGTGAGCAACAAATTGTTTTTAAACTTACAAATTACGACCTATGTTCAGTAAAATAGTTGATTTTTTTATTTAATAGAAATAGTTTGTTCTATTGCGAAGTAAGTGAAAATTAATAAATTGTATTTTATAAGCAATCAATGTGCAAGAGTAATGACAACTTTGTTTAATGGAAGGCATTTAGATGGACATACATATCATGGTAATATCGTAGAATTAGTAGCAAAATTCCGACAAACTAGTTCAGTGGTACATAAAAAACAGAATATTGAAAATCTGATAAGAAATGAAGCGGTAGAAGTAACTATTCTGGGTCAAGTTACTATGAATCTTACATTAGATACCAGAAAAGTTACTGATGTAACGGGAGTTTCGCAGATTACTGCTCAGAGAATTCTAAAAGATAGTAAATTGCACCCATTCAACTTCTTTAATGATACATGATCGTGGTAAGGACCGCCGTTTACAATTATGCAAAATAATGTCCGATATATTTATAAAAAATCCCAAATACTTTTTTAAACTTTACGTTTGGTCTGGTATTTTTGGCGATCACATAATTGGATCATTTTTCTTCCCGGGAAATTTAAATGGAGATACTTACTTAAACTTTTTGAAAAATGTCGTCAACCCAGCGCTGATCAAAATTATGAAAGAGGACCAACGTTACCATGAGGAAAATGCGAAATTTTAGTAAGATAGGGATTTTCCCCATTATGCACTACCTTTACGGCAGTTTTTGGATGAAACGTTTCTTGGCCGATGATTGGGGAGGAAGGTGCTATCAAATGGCCTGCGAGATCACACGATTTATCTCCCCTTGATTTCTTTTTGTGGAGACATCTGAAATTAAAACATAATGCATCCAGGCCTGAATCCTAAAAATTTTTAAGAATCCACATTACTATTAAAGGCCAACAAATAACACCCAATATTTTTCACAATGTGGAAACACTTTAAATGGTTGCCGTACCATTGTATGGAAGTATACGGTGTACATTTTTATTACTTAATAAGATATTACGTAAATACTAATTAATTAAATTTAATGAAATTTTTCGGGAACTTGGAACAAACATTAAAGAAACAAGGCATCATTTTGAAAAAAGTTAATGCTCTTTCAAAGGATGTCTCAAAACATTTCCCTTATTTTTTAAGCAAATAAGGGTGAGTGCCGTCTCCGCTAGGGGGTTGAAGTTACTGTGATGAAATCAATGTTTAGATATGTTTCCTTAAAAACGAAAGCATTTGGGTATAAGGATTTCTTTTATTTTCACTTACAAAGCCGTAAAAATTACAGAACTATTTTCGATGGGCCACCATGTATACTAGGCTGAAACACTTTTAATTTGATTTTTTTTATTTTGGATTAGAATACCTGGAGAAAGTTGCCCAATATTAACGGTAATAAAACTCCTAATTTTGGAAAGTCTAACTCAACAGCTTAAGCTTCCGCTAGAGATGTAAAATTTATTTTTAATGAAAAAATGAACTTTCACGTCTCTAGCGGGGGCTTAAGCTGTTGAGCTAGGTCTTCCAAAATATGGGGTAATAATAACATGTATATAGGGCAAACTTTTTCCAGAATTCCAACTCAAAATTCGATTTTTTTTTTGTGTTCAAACCTAATGTATACCCTGTGTATGCCAACAATATTTTATTTAATTATATTTATAAATGTAAGAAAAGACTGGTTTCAAGTTTTTTTTAGGTTTATCCAATGTTTCTTCCTATGGTTTATAAAATAAAGCAGGTAAGTGGCTCAAAGTCAATGCAGTGGATCTCTTAATATTTGACCAGAAAAGCACAAGTAAATTTTCCATATGCTAAATTAAAATTTTTGTATAACATATTTGTGTTAGCTGTGTTGTGACTGTAAATACAAAGCTCATATTTATGGGTAATAAAAAAATGGGATCCTTTCAACCTGTAGAATACTTTATTGGGTAAAAATTTTATTTTTTTAATGTATTAGCGTAATTGATAACAAATTTTTGTAATAACAATAATGTTATATAATATATAAATTTCATATTTTTATTTTTTATCTATTTTATATGTTTTATATATGTTTTAAATTTTACTACTTATTTTGCGGGCTTTAAAATTTGTTACAATTTACTAGAAGAAAATATATTACCTATTTATTGGTATTTTGTAGATAAAATTGCATTTTTAAAATAATTATTTATTTATGTGAGACAACAATTCTTATTATCAGTTTATTTTATTTGGCTCCGGCTGGTGAGAATCTTAACCTCGTTGAGTTCTGAAAGAAAAATTTTGGACTTACACAAATAAAAAACTTAAACTAAATAATATCATTTATTAAAATTATTAAAATTATATTTCTTGTTTGGAATACTGCTTCCCCTCTAGTTATTTAGCTTTGGTACTCTTTCTTTTGGATTACCTTATGTCACTGATGTTGTTATGTTGTTTAATCGGGCAATTTGGATAATCGCTTTTTGAAACAGGTGCCAGGTACCGGTATAGATTATTACTTTTTCCCAATATTTTTTTACTTAAATTTATTTAAAATTTTAAATTGTAAATCACTTTGTCGAAATTGAGGTTAGGTTTCCTCTTTCTTTCCCACATTTACTGGGGTTCAACTGTTTTTGGGAGAGATAATGAGCGAGGTTTGTACTGGAACCTAGCACCTTCAGAAAGTTTCTAGTTTTTTTTTTTTGGGGTGTCTACTATTTATACTGGTTAAGACAAATGAATAAATTTCATAAACATGGCTTCCCCTTAGGTAATTTAATCGATTTTCACGTGTCGTCTTGGCAATAAATTTGGAAAAAAAATTTATTTCCTGTTTGTCTTTTAATATATGAGCTTTTGTAAGGAATGCCAAAATATAGTAAATTTATTTGCGTTTCAAATGATATAAATAAAGATAGGTTTATATTGCTATTTGGTATTAGGTAAAATTGTTGATGCATATGAAATTGGTCTACGTGACTTCCAATAATTTCCCATTTTCACATAAATTTTGATTTTCCTTATAAACTAATATTTCTTAACTTTAAAACATAATTTTATACATCTCATGACACTTATTTACAATATTAACTGTAGAATTAGGATTCAATGACCCTTATATTACATTGAGTTTATACTATGGCACTTTCTTTATCACCTATTGATTTTATTTGGAGTTTTTGGTTAATATTCTCTACCCTGTCACTTTTTTGCCACATTTCATTTTAGAATTTTTACCACTTAACAAAGTTCTTATGGTTTTATTCTTTGCATATAGACTTCATTTTTCTATACTGACCTATTCTAATTCCTAATCTAACTTAAATCTAATAAAAATTAAAAATAAGCCACGTCTGGTTTTTGTCCTGTGTATCTGTATATGGTGGTTTATTTTGGTTTATAATTCTGAAACACTCTGTAATATATATATATATATATATATATATATATATATATATATATATATATATATATATATATATATATATATATATATATATATATATATATATATATATATATATATATATATATATATATATATATATATATATATATATATATATATATATATATATATATATATATATATATATATATATATATATATATATATATATATATATATATATATATATATATATATATATAAAATATATATATATATATATATATATATATATATATATATATATATATATATATATATATATATATATATATATATATATATATATATATATATATATATATATATATATATATATATATATTAGTATTCGGCGATTTTTAGATTTTGCATTACTAGAGATGCCACTTATTTAAACAAACATGGAAATTTGAAAATAAAGATTAAAGTATTAAACAAAACCATATACATGAATTGGAGCCGTCTGTATTAAAAGTTGTAATATATAGATATTATGGGTTTAAAGCTCAAAATTAAGAAAATTTTGCTTATTTAATTAGGTTATATTTCAACATTAAAGTGTTAAGGGCCAGTTGTATAGATTGAGGTTAATATCACGATTAATCTTTGAATTAATCTTAGGCTTTATTTTTGGATTAATCCTTAGGTTTATCCATAGTTCTGTTTGTACAGTTGTATACCTCTGGGGTTCGGTCACAAGGTTATTAAAATATTCCTAACTTCCCTAGAAGTAAAGGAGGAATTTATTTAACATAACCTCAATAACCTGCAATTTTTATTTTTGAAGCATGATTCCTAAGTTAGAAAATTAAAAATATGAATGTTTTTAATTTTCCTCTTGAAAAGTAGTTACTTACTGGTTGGTATTTCTTTGAAGATGTACGCCAATTGGAGAAGTACATCCACGGAGGCTTTCGAAATTCTAAACCCATTTATAAACTCCTAGTATACCCAAACTTCCATGATATCCATACGATTACAAAAAAATCGGCCTCTACTTAAATTTTCTATATTTATATTAACATAAATCGTCTTCCTCATGGAATATTACATCCTCAAATATTTCGAACTCCTCCATTTTTATTTATTAACCTGAGGATTGTGAGTTAATCCCTACTCCATCCACGAGTTATGGATTACCCTAGGTTAACCCACAATTTGAAGTTAATCTTTTGCTACACAACCCACTTTTTTTGAAATCCGAAGATTAACTCTCAATTTCAGGGTTATCCTAACCTATACAACTGGGCCTAAAAGCATAAATTTTAGGGTTTTATTTTAATTTTTAAGTCCAATCTACATCACGGAAATTAAAATCTACAGTACAGTTATATTTTCGTTTTAAACGGACATTTTTAGTTTAGACTAAAATTAATTGATTAAGGTAGACAATGGAGATTTAAGTCCTGAAGCCCTTAAAATTTGTTAATTTTAAGTTAAAATAAGTTTAGTTCAGGTGTTTTGTTACACCTTTTTTATAATACATTTCTAATATTCCACAGAATAAGTTTTTGCTTTAAAAATGAAATCAATATATCATTTTTTATTATATAAGCACATACATTTTTATAAAAAAAAATTAAGCCAGTTTCTACCATTACAATGCATTTTATTACTACACAAAAAATTTGCTTTTGTTGCTTTTCTAACTTTACAAATTTAATATTATCTTCTATTTAATAGTCTGTTTTTTGTTAAGCTGATATATAAAAACTGACATGTTCTAATTAATAGTCATAAACGTATGGGCAAAACATTTTTTTAAATAAGTTAATTTTTTTCTTAAGCCGAAGCGTTATAAAAATTGGCTACAGATAAACATTTTTAAAGTAGTTTAAATTAAATAAATTTAATAAAATGAATGGTTTAATATGGCAAATAAAACATTATAAATTCGATAAATTGCATAAAAAGATTTCGTATCCTTTGATTAGGATTTATTTAAGTTAAAATAAAAGAATGTAATATTTTCTTTCTAATAAATCTTAGTGGTACAAGATACTTTTCTATATGACAGATTAAGTATATAGGGCAGACGTTTTTTCTAAAATATATCCAATAAATAAATAATGCAAGTTCAAGATATAATAATTAATCATAAGTGGTAAATAGTAGATGAAATGTTTGTTCTTAAGGTAATACAAAAAATGTGGAAATTAAATAACTTGATTGATGAGACAGTTAAACCGTTAAAAGTTGCAGTTAATGATGAAATTTCTTTAAATGATGATCATTCTAATTTATAATTGAAAATATTATTTTTAGAATGTTATCATGTATATTTAATTCATTAATAATACTAATGCTCTAACTACGTACTTTTACCATAAATGTACTTTAAATTTAATAAACTCTATATACAGTGGATTTTGTTTCTTTGTTGTTGTGTGTGTTTTTTTGAGTCAGCAATTTATTAAAAATGACAAATGCTGATTTTTAATTGTTTATAACTGCGAAACTATTTACCTTAGAAAAGATGTTTTTTTATTTTTTAATAAGTTTTTGTGGTATTACTTGCCTGGAAAGTTTCTAAAAAATGGCAAAAGGATTTGGTTTTTTTGTCTTTTTTTTCTGCTTTCTGTGCCAGTTCATGGACCCTGAGAACCTCCCAGTTTAGCTATGTCCAGGGAACAGGTCCTAAAAATTCTTTTAGAAACTCGCAAAAACGGCCGTCGAAAAATTCATAACATTCCACACTGGACAGATGTGGTAGTAGTAGTTTCTTACTAAAAAATGCAGATGGGCAAAACAATTTTTTATCAAAACGCAAAAAAGATTGTGAAGGAAATTTTCTGGCATCATTAAACATTTGCTAAGGTCTCATTATAAAAAAGAAATGTTAATAACAAACCATTATTTTTTAAAAAATCAATAAATTATTGTGAAAAAAAACTTTAACCGCTTTGTTCAATATTCTAGAAAAATCAGAATGGACCCAAACTCATATGCAATGATAGGTACGAATTTTTCCATTTCGATGAATTTTGGATGATTAAAAAATGAACATTATTGTCCGAGTAATGGAACAAATCGTCGGCCCGCTAATAAGTGAATCCATAAAGATAGCGGCATTCTAGCGGTAGAGCGGCAGCTAAAATGGGGAGACTTTTGGGTCCAGTTATCTCGAAAACAATTGATTTTTTGAAAAAAATTATAAAAACCATTTTTGTAGATTACAAAGCAATCTTTTTTTTTGTCCCAACAAAAATTCTTTAATTCACATATTTTGGCAGATATTAGCGGGAAACCCATTTTTCTTGCCTTAAGAGGCTATTTTCAGCCCTTTCCCACCTTTTAATATTGATAAACTTTTTTCCGCTCGAAGGCATCCTCGAAGACCTAAGAATTGCGCCACAAGGGAAAACTGTACAGATTTATTTAAGCTTTATCCCTTTATTTATTGGACTATTAATTAAAACATAAATCCGCCACAAAATTATGGACATATTTTGTTTAATTATGCTAAATAAACTTAAATTGTTTTTAGAATCCAAAAATCAAAAAATATATATGATTTTAACATACTGTCATATTGATAAATTTTCACTATTTTTTTCCAACCGAGATACAGCTGACATTTTTAATAAAACCGCCGGTACATTATACATTTATTAATTTATTGTATATTTCTGTGACAGGGCTTAGATCTTTTACAACCAGTAGGCATCAAATAAGGGTAGTTAATATAGGTTATACTAGGTAGCAAGTATTATTATACAGTCTTTTATCAAATAAAAATATTGTGCCTAAATGTTTCGGCCATTCATTCATATTCTTACTACGCAAATGCCCATCATTTTATTGTGGATTTTACTAGAGAGGCCATGAAAAAACATAAATACCCATTACTATGGAGCGGCATTTGAGGGGTTTAAACGTATTTAGAGGGTAAGTGCGTTTAAATCTACATCAGTTAGTTTTATTTTGAATGCAAAAGTTAAAATACAGTATAGACTCTTCGCGAAATAACTGGTTTATCCTAGGTTTAACCAAAGCCTTCGGGCTAGCCCTGAAATAAATTCCAATTTTGGCCTTTGACTAAATTATTTTTGGTCAAACCTAGAAGTTCCTAACTTCTCAGTCAAACGTCGAAAGTAAAATAATCTGTTTCGGGCTTTGCCTAGTCGATTCTAGAAGCGACTGGCAGACTCGGCCAAACGTTGACTGTACCTGAAACACGTTTAAATAAGTTTATACTTGCGGTTAGTTGTGGTTAGTTGTGGTTGGTTTTGGTTAGTTGTGGTTAGTTGTGTTAGTTGTAAATATAGGTAGGTAGGTTTAAACTAAGTGGACTTTTTACGCCCTCCACCGCGATCGCTCGGTCTATTGTGGCTCACACCTTTTTATATTCTTTCCAATAGGATCAGCCTTCTAATGAATCCGATATCAGATTGGGAGAGAGTTCTGACAACTTCTCTTGCTCGTGTTGCTACCGGACATGAGCACAATATGTGTTCTGGTGTTCCTCTCACGTCATGCCCTTCTCTCCTGGTTTAGTGACGTGGGTTGTATCCGTTTTCCGTTAAAAGCCAGGGAACCCTTTTCCCCACAAAAAGCGGTTCTGTCCGCCTTCAGTTTGGATTCAGGAATTCCTTTCTAAGCACCTGTTTGTTCGGGATGGATCAGCTCTTTCCCGTGAAACAGGCGCCTGTGACCTTAGGGGCATCTTTCGTGACGGATTCACCCATTTCGTTGGGCGCACCTTTGTCTGCTTGTGACCTTGGATGGCACCTCTCAAAACGGATTTATCCGTTTTGGTCAGGGCACCTTTGTCACTTTTTTCCTATAAAAGCGGTTCTGTCCGCTTTCTGTTTGGAGCTAGGGAAGTAATAGTCCACCACGGCAGAGCCCCGCATTACCGCAGTAAGGCTAGATACTCTGAGAGGTCGCCCTGTGTCTCAGAGGCACCGTTGGAGACACCTGTTCAAGGCACAGAATGTTGTGAATGTAAGAGATCTGACGTATTGTGCAATTCTAAATGTCATAATGCCTCATCATGTCTGAATAAAGACTAATTTTTTATTTTAACTATAAAAATATAAAAATAATAAACATTAATATAAAAAAATAAATCGTTTTATTACATCTAATTTAACAAACTGAGACTTTCTAATACCTAATTGAAGTTTGACTGGTCAAACCCCGATTTCATTAAATTGAGTTTTGACGTTTGACTGACCAAATTAGTTTTTCTTAGGTTTAACGAAAATTCTTTAGTCAGAGGCCGAAAAACTTTAATTATTTGGGCTTTGACTAAGACTTCAAGTCAGACCTGGGGATTGACTAGTCAAACCTGGGAAAGCCGGAGCTTCGAGGATTGACTATAACATAAATATTCCCTTTTTAATTTTAACATATATAAACAGATGTATTTGACTTAAACAGTAAGCTAAAAAATATTATTAATTCCAAAAATAAATCTTTTTAAACATAGCAAAATAACAATACTTTCAGAAATCTAAATTCTCTTTATGTCGGTAAATTTCTTGTTAACTTAGACTGCTTGTCTCTTACCTTTGTAAGCGCTGCTTGTCGCGTGAGATGCTGAGGGTCAAGTCAAAGGGCTGTATTAATCAGACAATTAAACTCTCAAATAGTTAAGTTGTTTAAGTATTGTTTATTATCTGGGCTGACTTATTTTCAGTTTGAAGTTAATCGCTAAAGTTAAATATATTGTATATTCTTAATGTAATTATGTAAATGTTTTACAAGGATTGATATTAGCATAATAAAAATGTATTAAAACGAATATGAATACAATTGTATTTTTCTATTAAAAAATAAGTAGTTCTCTTGTTAACCAGCAACCTATAAACATAAAACTCTCCATAAAAGTTGATACAATTCACCCAACCCCATCCAATATCCTTAAAAGCAAAGTTAAAATACCACAGATGATCAAAAAGACTTGATTATACTACAAAATAGTAACATAAAATCGGTATTGTTTTAGGTTTAGAAAGTTTTTATAAGGACGTATTTTATGTCCTAATATATTTAATACATAATTATAGTCCCTAAGCCAGCTTAAAGTTTGGTCAATTATTTCCTCCTAAGCGAAAATTGGTAGAATGCATCAGAGGGTTGTATTATAAAGCTTCGTGAGCGTCAGCTGCGGTTCCGTTGGGACAATGAGCCGCGGCAGCCTTTTTAATAATGACATCGCAGTGATTTAAAAATGACAACGTTAATTCAGAACTAACTGGTATTTTTTATTGTTGTTCATAAATATGAGGTGATAATAAAGTAACAATTTTTTAAAATATGCAGTATCGACATCCCAATAGGACAAATGGACCAAAAATTTCGTTTTTTGACAAAAAGTCATTTTTGATAAAAAGTTCTGCAGCTCAAAAAAATGTAGTCTACAAGGAGAATTTTTGATTTTTTTTATACAGGGTACCCAAAAAATTAAAAAAAAACATGAAATACCATCAAAAATAAACTTCCTTTATTTATCGTTTTAAAGTAAAATGGCAAATAAAAAAAGATTTTAAATCATATTTAGTGCTTACAAAAGAAACGTATTAAATAAAAACATTGCACAAAACAAGAAGTATTATTAATTAAAATACGCCTCCCCCGTGTCCAGTTATGTGGCCTGCAAGAAGTCCTGACCTCACGATTTCAGACGCGTATCTTTGGGGCCGTTTAAAGCAATTAACTTTTTAGCAACCCATTGAACATAATGTTAATATTTTGAAACAGAGGATTTTACAGTCAGTACAAATGATTTTTCTCAAGAAGGTGAGAAAAAGTTATGATCACATTAGACAGCAATTTGAAAATGCGTCGAACACGGGGAGGCGTATTTGAATAAATAATAGTTCTTGTTGTTGTGCAATGTTTTTGTTTAAAAAAAAAAAAAAAGTATTATTAAATAAAAACGCCTACAACGTTAGTTTGTGGCCTTTAAGGTCCTACCTACGATTTTATTTTTGGGGCCGTGTAAAAAAATCAAAATTCTTTCCCTTAGACCACATTTCTTCGAAAAAGCCTTTTTTCTTAAACAAAATTTTTGTCCATTTTAAATTTTTAAGATACGGGTTTGTTTTTTGTGAGGCCCAAAGCTTTAGGGCTTTTTTTTTTCCTTTGCTAAAGGTAACATTTTGTAAAAATCAAAAAAAAAAGAAAATGTTTTTAAAAATTTACGCATAAACTGGAAAACGGAAATTTAAATTTTTATAATTTTGTTTTTTAAAAAAAATTTTTTTTAAAAGTTATAAAAAAATTACGAAAAGAAAAATAAAAGCTAAAGTAACCAAAACGCTTATTTTTTCCTTGTCTTAGCTTTATGAAATTAATCATGTTTCCTGAATGACATATTGTGACTTTGTCATTGTATGCGGATTTTGTTTTAAATAAAAAAACACAAAAACACCTTTAAAGTTGAATTTTAATAGCATTTAAAATTTTCTACCTCATAAATGACGTTTATTTCATAATATGTGATAAAAGAGCACAAAACTGTAATTAGTACAGTGAATGGGGAGAAAAAAGGTGTTTGACCTTCGGATTTTTTTGTACAGTTTCAATTTTTATGAAAATTGGGAATTAAGTTGCTTTCATCCTCTAGATCAAAGTTTATATATGCTTAGGGTGTGCTTTTTATTTTTAGGGGGTAAAAACCACCCCTTATGCTAAAAAATTAAAAAAAAAACATAGAAACAGACCTTCTGTAAATTAAAATTATAGCTAAAAATGAATCTATTTTTATGTTGTGAGTTATATCTAACATTCTATGTGTAACGTTTTAACCCTTAAAAATCACCGTTAATAACAATTTTATTGTAGAAAAAAAATATTTTAACAGTTTACGGTATAAAAAATATTTAAGTACCATAACTCAACCTTTAAATAACCACCCCTTATAAGATTTACAAAAAAAATTGTTTTTGACAAATTAAAACGATTTGATGATACATAATTATAGTCCCGGAAATAAAGCTAAATAATGGCAAAACCTCGCAATTTTTTTGTCCTGCATCGATTTACATAAAAATTTGGAATTAGGCGCTTCTAACCTTCTACTTCAAATTTTATTTTATGGTGATGTGCGCTGTTTTTTTAAAGGTAACTATCTCTAATTGTCAAAACTTATAGAATAACATTTGAGATTAGTTGATAAATGATTGTTTTATGCTGTGGAATAGAATTTTAAAATATTTCAACCCTTAAAAATCAACCCTTGTTAGAGTTTAAAAAAAAAATTTGCTCTAAAAAATGATTAATTTATCATAGTGATTTAATTTTAGAATGCTTTTGCTTAAAATATGTACTAACGCAACTTTATGACCCTTATAAATCAACCATTATTATAGCTTAATTAAAAAATAAGATTTATCACCAATTTATTACCAATTTTATTCTTTTGCAAATTTACAATCCTTAAAAACTACCCCTTACAACATTGCAATTCTTATAAACCAATATAATAGATATAAATAGAAAAAGAAAGTAGAATTATATACAAAAATTATACCGGTAAAAGTATAAAGTATACCGGTTTTATAGAATATTATGCTCCGAAGTGGGCTATTCGAATTTTTCAAAAAAAAAGTTGATTGGTTTTTTAAACATAGCTCCTTTAGTCTTAATGATAAAAAGCTTTTTCAAAAATAATTTTTTAGGGTTTTTTTAAGAGCTACAATGCTATGTGACTTA
Organism: Listronotus oregonensis; assembly: GCA_019359885.1. Lineage (NCBI taxonomy): Eukaryota > Metazoa > Arthropoda > Insecta > Coleoptera > Curculionidae > Listronotus > Listronotus oregonensis. The sequence continues at coordinate 21,576 of JAHBCN010008025.1, forward strand.
AATTCTTTTTAATCCCTTATTTTAAAATAGGATGCGTTTAAAGGGCTAGAATAAGGTGGTGCTCGCTCGTAAATAGAGGCGAACATATCTGGCCAATTATTTATTGTACAGAAAAATCTATGAAATGAAAAGTCTGTGGTACCCAAAAACATATAATTCGGTAATTTAGCATTTTTTTCGTATCGCCAGTATTGTTGGAGATATTTTGAAGAAAAAGGAAAGAAAATTTTTACGAAATTGCGGAAAACCGTTTTTCACTTTAAGCTTCAATTTTTCTAAAATTAAGCATTTTAATTTAGTTAAACTTCTAGGATGTATTATTAATAGATATATAAAAAGAATCTCATAAGGGTACAAATCTATTTCAATTAAGAGGGAATCCTAATTAAATGATCTTTTCGTAGAAAAAAGTAGGGATCGATCTTATTTTTATTATTACTTGCTTAATTTTCTTGCTAAAAACTCCTTTTTTAATTTTAAAAGAAAGGTCTTACTTTAAAAAAGACCTCATATGTTTTCTTTGAAAAATGCAAACTTTTCCCGCTATTTGACTTTGAATCTTTCAAATTTTGCATTTGACGAACAAAACCTAATCAATAACAGGCCGTAGCTCGGTCTGTATTGGTTGTAGAGAAATTATAAAAAAAAACATTTTTTTCTAAAAATATTAGTTTTACGAAAAAAATCTATACAACATTTTTTATTTAAAATTACTTTTTTTTATCGATTTTTGTAGTTAAAATATATTTTCCACCCTCAAGATGGGGTGGCAACCACCCTCTGATAAAAGCACACCTCGGCATGATATAAACTTTGATCCTTGGGCTATTTCCTAACCTCTGTGAAAATTTTAGGTAAATCCATGCAGAAAAAAATCCTAAATGCCTCATTTCCTGTACTAAATATATAAATGATTAATGCGCTATATTATAACTGTCCTATTGTTTTTTGCTTGCATTACTAAATATTATAATTTTACCAAGCCACATGTCCGATCACGTTTCACAGTGTGCGTAAAAAAAGACGAATAAAAGTACAACTTTTCTCTCTCAGTTGCTGATTAGTCGCCGGAGAATAGTACATGCCCCACCCGCCAACCACTCAGCACGTAGAGCGAGGGGAAAATGTTGCACTCTTATTCTTTTTTCTCTTACGTGGAGTGTTCACACGACCAAGTTGCAAGGCTGCCTCTAGTTTAAAAGTTTAACAATAAAAAAGGGCAATTAATATGTGAAATCGTATAAAACGCTCTTGAGCTACCCCAAACCCTATCTCATCTAGCGTGCGTGTAAAAATATTTATATGTATATGCGCTGTTTCTAAAACCAAGAACATCTTAGATCAAGATACAAGTTAACTTGGATTTCGACAAAGGCCTTGCGACCAATCGGACCTATACCACATCGAGTCTCTAACGGTTTTTGTTTTTTAGTACCACATGTTGTAGCTTTGGACACGCCTTAACCTAAAAAACACAATATATAAATATACCTCCAAATAAACATGAAATGATTTTCGATCTTTTGTTTTAAAAAGGATAGATGGATTATAAATTATAAAGGGCAGTAAGTTATAAAATTCTTGAAAATAAATAGTTTTACTAATATGTATTAAATTAAAATATTAATTTTCTAGGAAAATAAAGATAAATCGACCTACCGAAGTGTATCAATAAAATATAGTAAAAATGAATTATATTAGAGAACCTGTTAAAAACCCTTTAAAGAAGTTCTGCAGAATTGGTCATTTGAGCTGGCTATTGTGCTAATTGTTTTTGATGAAAATATTATATAAAATTACTTCGGTGGAGTGTCGAACCAATTTTTTTTCATATTTGATGCAAGGTAATTATCTTTAAATCTTTTTTATGCCTAATGGATTTTAAAGGCAAAATTCCAAACTAAACTATTTCTTGTTATCTAGTAACCAAGAAAAGTTTAAAAATGTGCTGCATTGTCAAGTTATTTTATTTTTCACTCTTTGTTAAATTTAACAATTGTTAAGTCCATTGTTAACTTTAACAATGCGTTCATCACTCGGCCAAATATCTCTTATTACAGGTAATTTTTAACATAGAGTTATATCATTTATGTATTTCATCATTTAAATATTTACAGATAACAGGACAAAAATATTAATACTATTTATTGTATAAAATCATTATTTTTGTACTTCTGTAACGCCTGATTGTCCATCTTAGCAGTTACTACCATAAATGGAAAGCTTAGTTATTTTTTTACTATATTCAACTTTTTTTATTTTATTGTTATGTAAGTGTCTAGACATAAAACGTTTCTTGGGTAAGAAATAAAATATTTCAAATGTGTTTAATACTTTACTTACTTTGTTCGCTTTTATACCTTTTGGAAAATGGGGAGTTTAATATAAGGTATTAAATTCGATGAATTTTCGCTTTTCACTACATTGTAGGAAAATAAAAGTAAGCTACTAAATAGCAACTTTACGTATCTATTATAATACTAGAAGATTAATGGAATATAAAGTAAAATTAGCTATAAGTCGACTTTAAAATTAAAAAAACATAAATTTAAGAATTGACTATTTGTACTAAAACGAATAGCTAAATATAAGTCTGCCATCGCTATGGCATAATAATTATTTCAAAAACGATCACCAGACTAACTTTAAATTTGTGATTAGTAAATATATTTTTGTTTAACTGCCCTATTATTATATTAATTTTGTGTAAAAATATTTTGTAAATATATTAAAACAAGCCTTGTAAAAAACTGATTGTTAAAAAAAAAGTTGCTTTTAAATCTTTGACAATTTGTTAATACATCGGTGGTATATAGACAAGGTACTCTAAAGAACGATAGAAGAAACCACAATAAATCTGGTAAGGTTGCAGTGGTTGAGGTCATTTTTGCCATCTCCGCTCAAATAATCTATTCTAATCTAACTTAACCTAATCGGTGATAGTTTATTAGATTTGCGTTTGTTTGCTGCGTCGGTATCGTGGAATAGACGTAGTCTCCATGTAGATTGGTTGTAAAGGATACAAGTTAGAGTACTGAGGTTAGTCAAAGTTAGTGTGTTGTATGTGCGTTAAGCTGTGACTTAAGTGAGAAACGCTTAGTCTTTTATATTTGTTCAGTACTTGTAACACTTTGCGTCACTTTTAAGTTCATCCACTATTTTTCTGAAATCAGTTACTAATGACAAACAAAATAGAGTGTCGTCGTTTTGTAATATGTTTGTGGCTTTAACGGGTTGCTTCTTACTGATTTTTTCTTTAGAATTTGTATTAACTCATTTTCCTTATTAGCTTTGTTCTTTTTTGTTCGATTATCTTTTTGTGGGAGTAAAACCTCCTCGGCCGTTGTTCCGTCGGCTATATCTAACAAATTGTCCCCATACCTTTGTCATCTAGGGTCAAAATTTTCTTTTTGCTGTGCCAGTGGCTCTAGAAATAAAAGTTGGTCAAAATAAATGTATTTTTTCTTCTTGGAAGCACCTTTTCCTGTTTCTACTTTCTTTAAACTTTTTAGCTGCCGGTTGAAGGAATCCCTTAAACTTTTCCATTTTTTTTTGCAGGTTGGCAGCTAAAATGAGAAAAGTATGTTATAACTTACTCTTCATGTTTTGGCTTATTAGGATCTTTTTCAAGAGCATTACACAGTGCATTCTCTTCAAATGGACCTAAAAAGCCAACATATGTTATTAAAACTCTGACGTTAAAACACACTTTTTTCAGATACTTGGGGACTGGTTGTACATTTGCGGGCCTTCACTTTACATTTAGAGGTGGAATAACAACAGCAACTAAGATAGTAAGAGAAACATGCCAAGTCATCTGAAGTAAACTCAAAAGCAGAATAATTCCAACACCCACCATGGAAACCTGGTTAAAAATTGCTGACGGTTTCCAACAGCGAACCCACTTCCCTAACTGCATCGGGGCTTAGATGGAAAGCACGTTAAAATAATTAAACCAACAGAAAGTGGATCATTATTTTTTAACTACAAACATTTTTTCTTTTTAAGTATCTTAGCTTTTGCGGATTCAAATTATGAATTTGTTTTCGTTGATATAGGGTCATATGGAAGATCTTCAGACTCTAGAATTTTTTCGAAGTGCTCATTGTATCACAAGATGCAAAATAATGAATTAGATATTCCGGACAGAAGACCTTTAACAAATACTGGAAATGCCTAACCATTCATTTTAATAGGAGATGAGGGATTCGCCCTATCAAATAATTTATTACGCCCATATGCAAGAAAAAATTTGACTGAAAAGAAAAAAGTTTTTAACTATCGTATATCAAGTGCTAGAAGAACTGTAAAATGCGCATTTGGCATTCTGCAAATAAATGGACAGTATTTCACAGGCCATTAAATGTGTAAATTGATTTTGCACAGGACATAGTCAAGGCATGCTGTATTCTGCATAATTTCGTACGACGTCGTGGTGGGTATAATTATGATAACACTTTTACTTGTGAAGGTTTACACGACATACAGGCTTGTCACGATAGGAACGGTAGATCGGTTAACACTACGCACGAAGAATTTGCTAATTTCGTTTTGTCCCCCAAAGTGCAAATTCCCTGGCAATGGAAACGAATCTAAACAGACCTTGTATAAATATTACTATTCTAGACAATAAATTATTCTGTAGTACTCACCAATATTGTTTTTTTCCTTACTACTTAAATCTTGAAAATTTTTGTGAAATACTCCACATATTTTCTCCCAAGCTTTTGTCTTTTGAATTTATAGTCCCAAATTGCAGGTTCCGCTCTGAATTTCAGCAATAAACAGGTCCGTGTCAAACGGCTCCATCTCGATTAATGACGATTTAACGACAAGAAAGTGGTCGCCTTGCACGTGGCCTGTTGAAAAAGGACCGAGCTGCAGTCGAATTGCGGTCAGTGGACAGGGCCTAGTGGTCGAGCTCGTCCACTGACCACAAGCTTACTGCAGCCGGGTCCTTTTTTCCCGGTACATGTGCAAGGCGACCACTTTCCTGTCGTCGTTAAATCGTCATTAATCGAGATGAAGCCGTTTGACACGGACATGTATATTGCCGAAATTTGGGCGAATAATTAAATTAACAAAAGTACATTATTTTACAGCAAACATTTTCTTAAGTATCATAGCTTTGGGATTCAAAATAATTTTTTGTTGATATAGGGATATGGAAACTTCTCAGAATTTGAAGTGCTATTGTATAAAAAAAATAAGAATTTATTGGACAGAAGTTATCAAATACTTTACTTGTTTTAGCGTCAATGTGCAAAATAATTATAGTTTAAGAATTTTGAAAAGGAAAAAAGTTTAAAGAAAAGGTAGAAGAACGAAAAGGTTGGGTTTGCAAAAAATGACAGTATTTGATCAGGCAATTAAATGTGTAAATTGATTTTGCACAGGACATAGTCAAGGCATGCTGTATTCTGCATAATTTCGTACGACGTCGTGGTGGGTATAATTATGATATCACTTTTACTTGTGAAGGTTTACATGACATACAGGCTTGTCACGATAGGAACGGTAGATCGGTTAACACTACGCACGAAGAATTTGCTAATTTCGTTTTGTCCCCCAAAGTGCAAATTCCCTGGCAATGGAAACGAATCTAAACAGACCTTGTATAAATATTACTATTCTAGACAATAAATTATTCTGTAGTACTCACCAATATTGTTTTTTCCTTACTACTTAAATCCTGAAAATTTTTGTGAAATACTCCACATATTTTCTCCCAAGCTTTTGTCTTTTGAATTCTATTGCTGTATACATCACTTTTATAGTCCCAAATTGCAGGTTCCGCCTGAATTTCAGCAATAAACAGGTCCGTGTCAAACGGCTCCATCTCGATTAATGACGATTTAACGACAAGAAAGTGGTCGCCTTGCACGTGGCCTGTTGAAAAAGGACCGAGCTGCAGTCGAATTGCGGTCAGTGGACAGGGCCTAGTGGTCGAGCTCGTCCACTGACCACAAGCTTACTGCAGCCGGGTCCTTTTTTCCCGGTACATGTGCAAGGCGACCACTTTCCTGTCGTCGTTAAATCGTCATTAATCGAGATGGAGCCGTTTGACACGGACATGTATATTGCCGAAATTTGGGCGAATCCTGCAATTTAATTAATTTAAAAAGTAATGCATACAGCAATAGAATTCAAAAGACAAAAGCTTGGGAGAAAATATGTGGAGTATTTTATTAAAACTTTCAGGATTTAGGTAGTAGGAAAAGAAAAGGTAAGTACTATTTACTTTGTAGAGTAAGTTATAACATACTTTTCTTGTTTTAGCTGTCAATGTGCAAAGAAAATGGAATAGTTTAAGGAATTTTTAAAACCGGTAGCTAAAAAGTTTAAAGAAAGTAGAAAAAGGAAAGGGTGCTTCAAAAAACAACATTTATTTTGATCACCTTCCATTTCTAGAGCCAATGGCAGGCAAAAAGAGACAACTTCGACCCTAGATTACAAAGGTGATGGGGACGATTTGTTAAATATAGTCGACGGAACAACGGCCGAGGAGGTTTTACTCCCACAAAAGATAATCGAAAAAAAAGGACAAAGCTAATAAGGAAGATGAGTTAATACAAATTCTAAAAGAAAAAATCAATAAGAAGTAATCTGTTGAAGCCACAAATATATTACAAGACAAGGACACTCCATTTTGTTTGTCATTAGAAACTTACTTCAGAAAAATAGTGGATTTAATAACACTAGAATCTTGGACTTCCATTGTCTTTATTTGTTAATTGTTACACAACGTTTCGGTTAGTGATGTATCTCCAACCGTTTTCAAGTGATGATCACTTGAAAACGGTTGGAGATACATCACTAACCGAAACGTTGTGTAACAATTAACAAATAAAGACAATGGAAGTCCAAGATTCTAGTGTTATTGAAACCATTACATTGTCTAACACCTTCAAGGAAAATAGTGGATGATCTTAAAAGTGACGGGTTGCAAGTACTAAACAAATATAAAAGACTAAGCGTTTCTCATTATGGTCACAGCTCAACGCACACAGAACACACTAACTTTAACTATCCTCAGTACTCTAACTTGTATCCTTTACAACCAATGGAGACTACGCATATTTCAGAAATGATACAGACGCAGCAATCAAACGCAAATTTTTCATTACAGTGTCGTACTTATACGCCGTCGACTCAACCTCATCGACACAGTTCCCGTCAGTTACAGTCAAATGGTAATTTTACGCCTCACCAGTACTTCAACGCCGATACAATTGTAACCTCCTTCTTCCAGCCAATTTCATGTAACCGTAAGCAGTTTGTTACTATCTTCTAGTTATTCCACTGTATCCTCACCTGGCTCGGCGAATCATTATTCTACAGGAAGTCAAGAAGAGACCCAAGACTCTGTTATACCCGACTTGTTTAAATCTATATAATTTGGTACATGGAAATGTAATAAACTAAATATAAACACACCTTACACAAATCACTAGTCTTTCTTCAGCTAATATTGACCTCCTCATTACAGTATAATGTTATTGGCAAACTTCAATTAATAACTCATCAAAGAAACGCCTTGACATTCTCAAAAACTGAAAAAACTTATCGGTATAGTTACTAAGTTTTTGGTATAACGTATAACATTGTCCAAACTAAAGCCGATCCCTAGAAATGGGATGGACCCAAAACCTCGGAAATTTTCATTTTCATTTTTATCTTCGTTGAAGCAACAAAAGCAATAAAGGTTTTTTTTTCGGAATCGATGTTAAGTACTGGGAAGTATTGGCTAAACTGAAATTTACGCGCCCATATGCACCATATTTCGACGTTGGCATAACTACAAAATGTGGCTGGGTCGGACCACTTCAGTGGTTGGTACAGCTACACAAGAACCACTTTTTGTCGTCGATGTCAACTTCAAAAAGTGGCCCATGAAAACAGGGCCTAATAAGTTTTGGGATAAAAATTTGATACTTAAGTAAAAAATGGCACTTCTGCTGCGTTTTTTGTTATGTAAAGTATCCTATCAATTAAAGTTTGTTGAACCAAACATGCTAATTAACAAAGGGCAAATCAAAAAAGAATTTATTTTTATTTAAGTTGTAGTTTAATGGCAAATAGATGTTATTAAAAACCTAGCCGTAAGTAACATAAATTGTTTTACTTTTAATTGAGTTGTATTAAATAATGGTTAAAAACGCCAGTTATAAGTCGTAAAAGATCGCTTTAAAACTACAACTTTACAAGTTTAAATATTAAAGGAAACAAAATAGATACTGTTTTTCTGAAACTTTTACAACTTGTTTTAAAACCAAAGCAGAAATAAAATAAAATGAAAAAAATTAAAGACCTTTAATGTACATAAAAGAAAATTATATTCGTTGTAAAATGTAAATAAAAAAATTAATATAAACTTTATTAGAATATTAATTTTTAAAAAGAAAATTAGTATGTGTTCCCGTTCAACCAAATCATCCCGGCTGATCAAAATACTAAAAACTAAATGGAGATCCAAACCTTCTTAACTAAGATTTTTTTAAGTAAAAGTCATCTTGTTAAAATAATCCTAAACTTTTTATAAACAACATGCAAAAATTAACATAATTAATATTTCCAAGAAATGTACTTTTTATAAAAAAATAACCATTAGCAATAAACACTTTTACAGCAACACTAAGAAACAATTTTTTTAAGCTAATTTATTTTCTTGTAATTAATTAGGATTTCTGTAATATTTTCTACAAATAAACTAATACAAAGGAAAGTTTATGACTAAGTTTTTTTTTGTTAACGGGTAGGTCTAAACAAGCCCGAAAATAGTTATCCGTATTATGAAAAGTAACTAGTTAATGTATTATTTTGTAATTTACATTATTGTCATTAATGAAAACAATAAAGCAATTGTTATTTATGTGTTAGGTACTTTAAACTAAAATCGTGATGTCTTATTTTTATTACTATTTTTATTACTATTTGTTTTTTTGTTTCACAGGAATAATGGTTAATAGAAACGGTATAATGAGTTAACTATGTAAGTAGGTCTACGAGACACAATTATAAAACCCGTTGGTACAAAAGTTTAAATAGGGGTCATATGGGAAGATACAGACATACATCTTTGGAACTTACTGTAATTACCAAAAAATAAAAATGGTAAAAAATCAGCCTAAAATTTATAAATTTAGATTTTTGTTTAAATAAGGATTGGATATTTTTTATTTATGTTAATAATAAGGGTTTTAAATAATTTCACAGTATATATTTAAGAGTCAAACAATAATAATTTGCTGACAACTAAATTAAACTTACTTAATAAAAACCCACGGTAGACAAGAAAAAATCATTTTTGCCATATAAAACCTATAAAATTTTTTTTTACATATTATGGAAAAACTTTAATTGGAAAAATATGATACATAGATAAATTTTCTCAAATTCTTAAGAAAATTTTTAATATAATCAAGAAAGTTGTGGTAAAATTTAAAATGTTTTATTATTTATTGATTTAGTTCCATAATGCCAAAGAAAATTTTTAGTTATATTTCCATGTGAACCATATATTTTACCCCACCAAAAATACTTGTGTTAAATAAAATCTCTGCCCATTAAGTACTGAGACCTAAAATTAGATCAAGTTCTGTCCATTATTTGTACTCTTCTTGACTTGTTAAGTTCTTTACTGATTTATATATATATATATATATATATATATATATATATATATATATTATATATATATATATATATATATATATATATATATATATATATATATATATATATATATATATATATATATATATATATATATATATATATATATTTTTTTTAATGTATACAGTTAGTGTTTTTCATTAATACAGTCATTACAAAAACTTGTCAAAAAATGAAACAAAATTGAGGACAGAACTTGATCTAATTTCAGACCTCAGTACTTTAAGAAGCCGATATTTTTGGATAGGAACATGGCCCTTCCTTAACATAAGTGTTTTTGGTGGGATCTCCGTATTTTTTTCTAAGTTTAAAGACTGGAAAAATTGGGTGGGGGTCATCACATGCCGGTTGCTTTTCTTGGTATACCTTGTTCTGTAGGTAGAACCTAACCAATAGACTCAATAGTAAGTACGAAAATTGTTAATATTAATGTTTGCTTTTAGTTTTTTTATAATCGCGCCTGATTTGATGTCCAATAGGTGAATGTGGCAATTTTATTTGTTTAGTAGTCCTGCCTGCATTTTAAATTATAAAACAGGTATGACTTAAAATGTCCGTATCAATCAGATTGTAAAATTCTAAAATACCCCAAAAAATACGATATTACAGTATTTGTATGTAAAAATTGGCAGTTTTTAGAAGTTTTCCCTTACTATTTGTCCTAAAACCTGCCCACATACCAAATTTTAAGATTTTGCTAAATTTTAAATTAGCCCCTACAAATACGATATTACGGCCCTGTTTCAGAGCTTTCCAAAAATATCCAGATTTTAAAAGTTTTGCTTTACTTGTGTCCTTAAACATACTTACATACCAAATTAGTCAGTCAGCCAGTCAGTAGTAAAATAAGCAATTTTTAAAATATAATATCTCAGATATCACCAGACATAACTGTCTTAATTTTATCCAGTTTAATTTTTTTTTACTTGTGTCCTAAAAACACTTACATCCAAATTTTAAGTTTTTTTTTCCGTGGAGAAGTGCCACAAAATTTTAATGAGCCAGTGAGTTAGTTGTTGTTAGTTAGTCAATCAGAAGCAAAATGAGCAATTTTAAAATAGAATATCTTAGGGATCATCTGACATAACTGTCTCAATTTTATCCAGATTTCAGAATTTTTTGTTTGCTGTGTCCTAAAACCTACTTACATACCAAATTTCAAGTTTTTACTTCCTCGAGAAGTGCCACATAATTTTGATAAGTCAGTGAGTTAGTCAGTCAGTAGTAAAATCATAGATTTTTTAAATAGAATATCTTAGAGATCACCTGACATAACTGTCTTAATTTTATCCAGATTTCAGAATTTTTCTTTACTTGTGTCCTAAAACCTACTTACATACCAGATTTTAAGTTTCTACTCACTCGAGAAGTGCCACATAATTTTGATAAGTCAGTGAGTTAGTCAGTTAGTCAGTCAGTAGTAAAATCATCGAATTTTTAAATAAAATATCTTAGAGATCACCGACATAACTGTTTTAAATTTTTATCCGGATTTCAGAATGTTTTCTTTACTTGTGTCCAAAAACCTACTACATACCAAATTTTAATTTTTCTCTAAACTCGAGAAGTGCCACATAATTTTGATAAGTCAGTGAGTTAGTCAGTTAGTCAGTCATAGGAAACATCAAATTTTTAAATAGAATATCTTAGAGATCACCCTTAATAACTGTTTTAAATTTTTTCCCGGGAATTTCAAATGTTTTCTTTACTTTGCCAAAACCTACTTACATACCAGATTTCAAGTTTTACTCACTGAGAAGTGCCACATAATTTTGATAAGTCAGTGAGTTAGTCAGTTAGTCAGTCAGTCAGTAGTAAAATCATCGATTTTTTAAATAGAATATTTTGGAGATCACCTGACATAACTGTCTCAATTTTATCCAGATTTTAGAAATTTTTCCTTACTTGTGTCCTAAACCCTACTTACATACCAAATTTCAATTTTCTACTCACTCGAGAAGTGCCACATAATTTTGATAAGTGAGTGAGTTAGTGAGTTAGTCAGTTAGTCAGTTAGTCAGTCAGTAGTAAAATCATCGATTTTTTAAATAGAATATCTTAAAGATCACCTCACATAACTGTCTAAATTTTATCCAGATTTCAGAATTTTATTTTACTGTTGTCCTTAAACCTACTTACATACCAAATTTTAAATTTTTACTTAATCGGAAAGTGCCATATAATTTTGTTGAGTGTCAGTCAGTAGTAAATTGGGCGATTTTTATAATATAATATCTTAAAGATTACCTGACATAACTTGCTCATTAATTTACCAAATTATGAGAATACTTATTTGAATTCACATACCAAATTTCGTACCTTTACGTGGAACGAGACCAAAGTTATGCTAGGTGGAAGAACAGATAGAAACATTCGTGCGGTAGGCCGGAACTTGGTCTGATCTCTTATGATATCTACTAATAGAATCAGGATATAAAGGAACTCTCCTTATTGGTTATTTTTAATACCTAATTTACCAGTTATAAACAATTTGGTTTAAGACAAGTTTGCCTAAAAAAATATTTTAACTTTTCATATAAAAATCCGTCTTTAACATTCTTTACGTTAAATTTTTACGTTGGTGTTAAAAAGTTCTCTTTACAATATTTATGTTAATCAATACAGTCCTAAAAGGTCCAAATATATTTTAAATAAAAAAGCATATATTCACTACTGTTTAAAATTAAATGTATGGTATTGTAACATTTTTCCTTTTTATCATTAGCTAGGTTTTAGAAAAATAAATATTATTTCTGCAGTAGGTACTGATTTTAATTCATTAAATCAAATTTTTATAAATATTTGCCCATATCCAATTTTGGTTAATCAAATAATAATTGTTCAAAACTAAAAATACGCGCCATGTTTATAGGACTTTATAAATGAAAAATGTGCAGTCCGGTGTTATAAATATATCCTTATTATAATTTAAATTCTCCAATTAGAGCTTGGTTTAGAACTTCATTTTGGTTGCATTTGTCGTTGAAGCTTAAACAATTAGAAAACTGTACAGCCATATAAAAAGAAATAACATGTCAATTCTTTATTGGCCGATTTTACACTTTGGTATTAAAATATTATTAATGCTGGTATGACTGCTGTATGAGTAAGGACTTTTATTAGCAATAAAAGATTTGAAATTTTACCATATAGAAACACTGCTTCCAATAACTCGATATACATTAGAACAATGTCGTGGATTCTAGACATAATCTGTCTGATTGTGGTAGACAATGATTCAGTGGTGACACTTAAAGAATTTGGGACTTTCATTATCTTTATTTTATTAATTCACACAATGTTTTAGGTAGTACTACTTTCATTTGCAAGTATGAAAAATGGTTATACTGTGAAATCCGTAAGTAAGAATATAGATAATTTTAATGTGGAGGAAGATACATTCTCTCTTTTTACGATTCCATTTGTAAATGGAACGTCTAAAAAGATCAATCGAATAGTTAGTCTGGACCAACACTAAGAACCATCCTAATGAAAACAAAACCTAATTTAGCTAAACTGGAGAAAAAGTATATCTTCCAGGTACCATTTAAATGTGACGGAACATAAACAACACACACATGGGCAAAAAAACAACGTTTTTCAAATTAAACCAACTTTTACAGATGCTAATGAAATAAATATTCACTCTGATTGAGTAGGTTTTTAGCTGAAATAAATGAAATATTTTGGATTAAATTTATTAAAAAGGCCAAATTTCAACATTTCTAACCTAGATTTTGTTTTGTCACGTTTGGGGACCTAAGTATTATTTATCAGCTGATTGACTGCATGGTTTGCGCAAACTTCACTTATTTTTATATCCATGTCAATTGCACCAGTAGTTCAATTCTAACTCGCGCGCTCATGTCATCTTTCTTCTTACTTGTCAAAGACTTATGCTAGCCAGAATCGCCTGTCATTGTGTACACTCTTTCTAAATTAGCTATTTATTTATTTCTCTTTTTCCTATCTTTCTCTTTAACTTTCAATACTTTTTAAAAAAGTGAATTCATTTTTCTTTCTACTGTATATTTAAGTTACAGAGTTAACTGAATAAATAAAGCTTCCAAGGGAGAAATATTCCGGAGGTAAAATACCGTTTTAATCGGATCTCCGGGTAAATAATGCTTCTGGGCGTCTAGCATTAAAAAGAATTATGTCCTTAAACTTTATTTATTTTGTAGTGTAACTTTTATAGAATAATTTTTTCTTAAAAATGGTGATGGACTTGGCACCGAAAGGTAGATAGATATTTTGATTTTTGTGGGTTATCCGTTGTTTTGTTTTAGGCGATCTGCCAGTTCATAGTGGTGAGCACACCAGCCTTTATATCCTGGGACCTGGACCGAGCGGTCCCATTGTTTAGAATATTTGGCAGGTACCCAACAAGGACTTTTTAATAAATAGTAGATTGTATTATTATATTAAGTTTATATCACAAATTTTGCGCAGCTTAATATTCTAAAGGCAGAGTCATGTTTGTTGTCGCAAAAAAAAGTCTGTCAACACGTATGCCTAACGAGTTATTAATTCTTGTAAGCGTAATTTTAAAGAATAATCGTCATTGATAAACACATTGAATCCGCACAAGCTTTAAAAAAGCTCGGATTTTTTCGAACCTTTTCATAGGCAAAAGCACTTTTTAACTTCAAAAATTAAGCATTTGGTTTTACTTTTAAAAGTATAAAAAGAAAATGATATGTAACCTAGATTACCTAAGTTAGGATTGATTGTTTTTGTTTAATTTAATAAGAAAACATACTAATTAAAGTTTGTAAAAGTCACATTACCTGAATTTCCTTTATTGTGAAACATTCTCTATAAAATTACTTTTAAAATTTTAATACGCTTACTCGTAGAAAATTTATTCGCAATATTGTGTTAGGTGACTTGAAAAATTTGCTGCTGAAACCAATTAGCTTTATTATGGGCGGCTTTGAAATTTTGCTTTTAAAAAACAATATCTTTTGTGTCAGACATTATAGTATACTTGAAAGTACAAAAATTATAACAGGAAGGCGTAGGCTTCCTGTTAATTAAATCGATTAAAGTGTTCATGTACTGTAAAATTTAATTAAAATGTAAAATCAGTCAGTAGCTTATTTTTTTATATGTGGGTAAGAACGTAATAATATTTTTTTTAATATACCAATATCTCTTTGCCAATGCTTTAATTGGGCTTATACAAAACAAGACATTATGTCAATTTATCAAGTTTATTTTTGTTAAGAGAACTTGCTAAAAACTGTAGTAAATGGAAGCATTTTACCTTAGAAAAATACCTTATGTCTGAAATTTAACACAATTTGCTATAAATTAAAAATGCTATTTATTTAAAACATATAGGTACAAGTAGAATTAATTTGCTAAAAATATAACTACTAAAAAAAATTATACTTTATTGAATAAAAACCTATTAGAAGCTTGCATTTGGTATTTTGCTATGATAAAAACCCATTTTAAAAAAATTAGTCTACCCAACTGTAAGATTATTAAGTGAAAACCTCCCCAAGATGATCAACTACAAGGAACTTGTCATGTTTGTCAATGTTTTATTGTTTTTTCTGTTTTTGCTGCGAGTAAAATCTTCGTACTAAATTAAAATTTAGGAATTTTTTTGTTAGTTGCAATTTTTTCTAAAATAAAATAAATTTTCCGAAAATTTGCACCTTAATGTTTTATACAATCGATTTTTTTTATTATCTAATTAAATGCTACAACATTTCTAGAATATTGTCAAAAATTTTTAAATTAATCGGAGTAATAGTTTCGGAGATACAGCCTTCAGAAGTCGAGCGCTCGAGGCCAGCGAGGCTAAGCGCGCCGCAGCTATGCCGTAGCAGCAGCTCGTCTATTGTTAGTTTGTCCTTCTTGTCCATTTCTTTCACTCCCTAAGGCAACTACTAGCGGATGCGGAGAACTTTCAAAAATTATTCCCAATTACGAACGATTTAATGTAATTTAAAAAAAATCCCACCTATATTATTACTTAAAATTTCAAACGCGTTTATCTCGAAACTATTTCTCGAGAACTACTCAATCGATCTTCATAAAATATTACACAGGTCTTCGAGATACAATTCACAAAAACTTGGATGAAGGATCTTTATTTTTTTCGATTACAACTATTTAAAAAAAATGTAGCGAAATTTTCACCGAAATTGTCATTTTTTTGTAAAAAGTTCTGTCAAAAATCCAATTTTTACTTTTTTCTTTTTTCCTTCGTCTAAGTCCTAGTTTAGTCTAACTAAAACAAATATTTTTTTTTTCACTTAAGATGATCCTGTAAGAAGTTTCTGACAACGACGTCACAATGGCAGATTTTTAATTATTTTTCCCAAAATTTCAGAACTTTTGTCAAATGTATCTTTATGACAGTTACAGAATTTGAGTTAGAAATTTCATTTTTACATGAAAAAAAAAAAGTAAAAGGTCATTTTTCCCGACGAAAACATGTAACCCTTAAAAAAGTGGAAAAAAAATTAGGGTCTGGGGTAATTATCAGTAAAAATAAAAAAAAAAGTTTTACACATACAAAAATATTTAAATATATAAAAATATTCTAAAAAAAGTGAAAAATAAAAAATAAAATCTTTTAAAATTAGAGTGGGATTTTAAAATATAATATAGTATAATGAGAATTTTATATATATATATAATATATATATATATTATATATATATATATATATATTATATATATATATATATATATATATATATATATATATATATATATATATATATATATATATATATATATATATATATATATATATATATATATATATATATATATATATATATATATATATATATATATATATATATATAGGACTCTTTCCTTGTCAGTTTTTTGGATACTTTCAAGAAAACATTATTAATTTTTTACTTTAAATGATCAGAGAAAATTATGCAATTAATGAATGTTTTAACGTTGGCAGAAAATGGTATTTTGCATATAACCATACCGCAGAAAATGCAGTGAAAGCTTTAAAAGATAAAGTCACAGAAAATGATAACGCAAAATAGTATTAAATCTGCGACTGAACCCACCGATTGAGTTCACCCTAGACATCAGAATATTTGTGGATCTCAGGAATTAAAATAAATATATTAAAAGATAAATTTTTCAAATTTCTACCTAAGAAGTAATATAATAAACATGCGGATCACTTATTGCCTTAGGTTTTCCGGACTTTATATTCAATAACTATTTTGTTTGGTTGGTTTTTATTTAGTAAAAATTGACGTGAGAGCTTTTATTTTATATCTTTTATGTAACGTATACATACTTGTTTACTTTAAAAACAAACCATCCCAAGGTTTGTCACCTAAAAGACAGGTGACAAATTTAAAAGATGTACAAAACAAACCATCTTATTAAAATGTCATTTCAATCTATTTGCATTTAAAATGTCTTTTATTGCAATATTAATGCTGTTTCTTTTGTATTTATTGATAACTGGTATTTTATACCTATTTTATGTTTAAAAATAGGGTATATTCACACCAAAGGTTTTATCCTTTGATTAATTACTTTAAATTGCACAATATAGCTATTAAGACTATTGCAAAAAATCGATGTTTTGCTTTCGCTTTGTAAAAGGCTACATCTACTGTCATCGACAATCTACTAGGTTTTTGTTAATTACCCAAAATGTTTACTTTTTTAGAAGGTAATTATTTAAGCTCAAACAAACCTAACTACAATTATCTTTTTGTGTCTGCCAAGTTTCCTTTGCAGCGTATTTCAAAAACTCATTTACTTACTTAATTAGTTTTATTATTAAATTAAAACAAATAAGGTAAGGTGGAAAAACTCATTTGATACAGTAGTATACAGTGCTTTCATTTCAAAACGAACCTCTAAATATCTTTAAAAAAAAAACACTCACTCAAAAAAAAAAAACGTCGATTTAGATATACAGGGGAAGTTTAATTTCGTATTTGATAAAATTTTTATCGGTCACCTCCTAACCTCCAGTTACCTCACTTTGATATGTCAAATGGCAACCCCCATAGTGTGACACATCATTGTAAGGATGAAATTTGCTATCCAACAGTACTAAGAAACTTTAAATCGATGGACGTAGAAGACTTAGAAGTAAAAATGGTTAATTAGTGAAATAATTTGCATTTCCAAAGATGGAGCCCTCCCCACTATGCTTTAGCAGTTCGAGTGGCTCAATGAACAATGTCCAGGCACATGGATAGGCAGACGAGGTGCCATCGAATGGCCAGCACGGTCTCCAGACTTAACTCCTGACTTTTTTTTCTGGGTTATTTAAAAAGTAAAGTATACAAAAACGCCACCTGCAAATATTCAAGAACTAAATGTAGAATTACACTAGAATGAGAGATTACCAGAAAACTCGCCAACGTTCGCGAAGAATTTCAAAACAGGCTTTATTATTGTCTCGCCAATAACAGCGCACATTTTGAGCATTTGATAAAATAAATTATTTGAACACGATAAACTAATTAACACACATTTTTACTTCTAAGTCGCTTCTACGTCCATCGATTTAAAGTTTCTTAGTACTGTTGGGTAGCAAATTCATGCCGCTTACAATGATGTGTCACACTATGGGGTTGCCATTTGACATATCAAAGTGAGGTTAACTGAGGTTAGGAGGTGACCGATAAAATTTTATCAAATACGAAATTAAACTTCCCCCTGTATTCTAAACGACGGTTTTTTTTTTTTGGGGAGTGTTTTTTTTAAAGATATTTAGGGGGGTTCGTTTTGAAATGAAAGCACTGTATAATGTTTCTAGTTGAAATAACAGCTATATTTTTTTCTATTATTTTTTTTCATAATGTATAAAGTTTTTTATAAGGTAACTTTTTACGAGTTATTTTTTTTACAATTAGACATTATTTTTTTTATTTGATTAAGACACATACCGGGTATTTAAAATAGTTTG
Organism: Listronotus oregonensis; assembly: GCA_019359885.1. Classification (NCBI taxonomy): domain Eukaryota; kingdom Metazoa; phylum Arthropoda; class Insecta; order Coleoptera; family Curculionidae; genus Listronotus; species Listronotus oregonensis. The sequence continues at coordinate 40,180 of JAHBCN010008025.1, forward strand.
AAGGAAATAAAGTTTTTTTTTCAAAATATTTAAGAACAGTTTTGCGGTAATTACGTGTGCCTGTCAAATAACCTAAGAAACATTTTTATACTTGTCACATGACTGCTTTTATGGAAACAAATTTAAAAACATGGTATTTACTGTTAAAAAATAGGGTTAGGACTTTAAATATAAAAAATATAAAAAACAAAACTATTTAACATTGAGTTCTACTTCAAGAAATTGTAATATTCTGTTTTTAACAATAACTTTCGTCTTTTGTTAGTAGAAATTATTTAATTATTATGATACAGAACAAAAATATGACTTGAGGCCTTTAGTGTTTAAATGCCCTGTATTTAAAAGCAATTACTTGACAGCGGTTTTTTAAGAACCTTGGTTTAATTTAATTTTTTAAAAAAAAAATGTTTTTAATTTTTAAAATTATTTTAGTTAAAATTTTTAAAATTTTTATTTTAAATTTTTTAAAAAAGGTAATTTTTATGTTTTTT